>SJYC01104708.1:0-95867 GCA_006408675.1 Madoqua kirkii
GGAAAGCCACAGCGGCCCAGTGTGAGGGTCTCCAAGCCCAAATGTTGTGAGGAGGCTGTCATTTGGGAGGGATGGCGCAGAGCCAAAGCCGGAAGAAGACAACGTCCATGGGGGGAGCTGACATGGCATGGTATTAGGACGCCCCAGGCAGGTGAAGAGGATATTCATGTGGTGGAGGGGAGCACGGCAGCGTGTGAGTGACTCAGAATGGGGACTCAGAGCCCAAACAGTGGAGGTTGGCCTGGGGAGGAGCTTGTGGCAGAGATGGGAGATTGGTTACATATAAAAGGATTGGTCAAATAAATATAATAAGGAAAATGGGGACCAGAGAAGGGCAATAAAATATGGAAGCCCAAGGAAAGAGAATGAACTCTGGACTGGAATTGGATGCGCCAGCATGAGCTCATGGTTTTGATATACAGATACAGAAATAAATATCAGTGTAAATGTATGTGCCTGTGTATATATGTGGCATATAATAAATGTATGTTACAGATAATATGCATATATAGGTATATAATACCTATCCAGAATACTTAAGAACTCCTATAACTCACTGACAAAAAAACAAAACCCAGTTCAAAAATTGGCAAAGGACATGAACAGACATTTCTCTAAAGACAGTATACAAATGGCAAATAAGCAAGTAAAAAGATGCTCACCATCATTAGTCATTAGGGAACTATAGATCAAAACCACAAGGAGTTACCACTTCACAGCCATTATAATTTTTTTTTAATGGAAAATAGCAAGTGTTTGTCACAATATGGAGAAATTGGAACCTGAGTGTATTGCTGGTGGAAACATAACGTGCTATAACCATTGTGGAAAATAGTTTAGTGGTTTCTCAAAAAGTTAAACATAGAATTACAATAAGATTCTCAGATCCCCTCCTAGAAAGCAGAGATTCAAATACTTATGCTCCAAAGTTCACAGCATCGTTATTGACAATAGCTAGAAGCTGGAAACAGTTCAAGTGTCCATCAACAGATGAATGAATAAACAAAATTGGGTGTGTATATATATTTCTATATATATATACACACACAGTGGAATATTAGTCATAAAGAAGAAAAATTCTGACACATGCTTCACAATGGATGAACCTTGAAAGCGTTGAAAAGTGAAAGTGAAGTTGCTCAGTCGTGTCCGACTCTTTGCGATCATGTGGACTGTAGCCTACCAAGCTTCTCCGTCCATGGGATTCTCCAGGCAAGAATACTGGAGTGGGTTACCATTTCCTTCTCCAGGGGATCTTCCTGACCCAGGGATAGAACCCGGGTCTCCTGCATTAGAGGCAGACGCTTTAACCTCTTAGCCACCAGGGATTATGCTAATAAAATTAATCAGGCACAAAGGGACAAGTATTGTATGATTCCACTTACGTGAAGTGGCTAGAAGAGCCAAATAAAGAAACTAGAATAGAGTTTACTAGGGGTTGGGCAGGTGGATGGATGGAGAGTTATTATTTTAATGGGTACAGATTCTGTCTGGAATAATGACAAAGTTCTGGAAATAGTGATGGTTATACAACATTGTGAATAAATGTCATTGGATTCTACATTTTAAAATGGTTAAAATGATAAGCTTTATGTTATATATATTTTACCATAATAAAGTAAAACCCTGAACAATAAAACCCTAAGTACCTAGGAATGATCAAGCAGCATACATGTAAGACCTTTATAGAGAAAATTTTAAATTTTGCTGAATAACATTGTTTTGTTACATTCCCAAATAAACAAATATACTGTGTTCTCAAGATTCAATATTATAAAGATGCCAGCTTCTCCTCAAGTTATGTCTATAAGTTCAATGCCATTCCAATCAAAATCTTAATGGGTTTTTTTTTTCTGAAGTTGACAAGCTGATTCTAAAATTTATATGGGAAATCAAAGGGCCTAAAAATAGTAAAGACGGTGTTTTAAAATAAAAACACAGTAGAAAGGACTTACACCACTGGTATTAGCAGCAGTGACAGAGCCGCTGTAATTAAGTCAGCATAGTACTGGCCCAAGGAAAAACAGACAGACCGTCAGGGTGGAACAGAGAGCCCAGAAACAGACTCACACTTAATGGAAACTTAAAGCACGGAAGTCATTAACATCTCTTAACAAATGCAAAAAGTAGAAGATATCCTGACCAAATTCTCTGCTGATAACCCAGCAACATTTTTAATAAATAATATTAACATCACAAAAGATACTGGCTATTTGAAAAGTATAAAACACCCTAAAAATGAACATTTTGATTCCACTTGTTTGACTTAGTATGAATAGAATGCTAGATTTCTTATTTATAGTCACTCGAAATTGTTCCATATATTTTGGCTTCTAATATATTGATAAAAAACTAGAAAGTTTATTATCTTAGTGACTTAAAAAAAAATTGAGGCTTGAAACTTCTAATCCAATTCTGAGAATATAAAGAAATACTATGTTGTTAAAAAAAAAGAAAGAAAGAAATTAATGTGATACAGTATGATTAAAGTACAGATTCTGTTCAGATTCCACAGAAATTTATGCTTGTGCCCGTTACTTGTCTTCATACCTCATTCAAGATTCCGCATTGTGTTTAGTTGCATTGAGCAGCTTCAGCTGCATGTAACAGATTCTGGTAAAATCTCTTATCATTTTTATTCTTTTACAAACATTTTCTGATTTTCCTTGTTATGGCTTGTTAGGTATCCTGATCATTTAAAAGTGGACATTTAATTTCCAAATACATGGGGTTTTTAAAGTGTCTTTAATATTAATTTCTCATTTTTATATTATTTCTAATATACCCGTTTTTAAACACTTTCTGCAGTCATGCCTCTGTTTTTTCAGTCTTCTGACTTTATTGAGGCTTTCAATGGCTAAGCCAAAGATCTCCCCTGGTAAATGTCACACTGCACTTGGAAATATGTGGGCTATTAATATCTTTTGATTTCTAACATTCCACAGTGATAAGAGAACAGACTATGATTTCAGCACCTTTAGACCTTGAAACTTTCAGCTTCTTTTATGTCCCTGGATACGGTCCAGTGTCTCCTAGTTTATTGTCCATGGGAACTTGAAAGTCTGTCCTACTGTGGTATGAAAATTGTATGAATCTTAATTATATTGAATTGGTTCATACTGTTTTTCAGATCTACGATATCCTTCTGCTTTTTCTGTGTATTTGTTCTACTAACTTTTGAGAGTTTGATATTGAAACTCCAACTAAAAATCTTAATCTACTTAAAAAAATAATTGTAATATTTGGAGCACTATATGTAGCTTTGTTCTGTATTTTCCAAGTCTTCAGTAAATGTGTTATCATACTTTCATAGTTTAAAAAATAAAAAAGAGGAAAAATAAATCAAAACTCTTAACAATGAAGGAAACAATTTCCCTCTACAACTATACTGAAGCTACTGAACTCAGAAAAATATATTGCCTGAAGTGCATTTATTATTGAAGAAAAGCTAAAATAAAGTAACTTAGTACTTACACTTAGAAATTAGAAAAATTTAAAAATTAAAAATTTGAGAGTAGGTAATATAGCTAAAATTCATGAAATTATAAAAGCCAGTTTCTTGTTAAAAAGAAAAAAGCTTTGAAATTAAAATTCCCTTACTAGTCTGATTGGAGAGCAAAAATTATAAGTACCGGGGTCAAAAAGGAGCTAACCACAGATGTGGAAGAGAGTCTTCTAACAATAAGATAACACACGTAACCCTGAGGCGAACTAAGCACGCATGCAACTCTGTGGGAACTTGTTTCAACTGATTCCCCTCCCAAATTTTTTGAAATAACCAAGGCATTTGTGGAAACCATTGAAAAATAAGGAAGGAAACCCAGAACCTAAAATGAAAAGACAAATATGACCACATAAAAATTTTAAGATTTTAATTTGGAGAAATTTACTGTATACTGTCAATCAACAAGTGTTAAATTGTGGGATATATTTGCATATGACCAATAAAGGACCAGTAACTACAGTAAACAGAACTCTTACTAACCCTTGAGAAAAAGAGAACCTAAAAAAATAAATAAATCAAGGATAAGAATAGGCAAGTCACAGCAGATATCCAAATGGCCAGTAAACACATGTGAAAAGATCTTTAGTACCTTCAGTACCACCACAGAAATGCACATTAAAATAATAAGATCATCACATTTAAACTTTCAGAGTGACAAAAGGTAAAATGAGTAATACTTCCAGCTGATAGAGACAGTGAAAAAATAGTACTCTTACACATTATATGTAGAAATACGAATTATGTGTGTTTTTAAAGAAAACAACAGTAGCAATATCTATTATAATTTTAAATGTTTTATCCTTCAACCTTGAAAAGTTAAACTCTTGGCACAAAGAGTTTTTGTTCTTTTTTTTTTTTAGAAATTCAGATACCTTGAGAGATATATATACAGACAAATGTTTATTGTAAAATTATAGTGGACAAGATATCCAAACTAGTTGATTGGTCAGGGAATGATTAGGTTTTGGTGTGTCTATATGTGGACTATTATACAGCCTTTAAGAGTAGAATTGTTTCTGTTGACGTCAAGGATTTTTGTAATTCTGTAAGGAAAGATAGATGCAGAGAACTGTATAGACTATAAATACTCTTATGGAATAAACAGTGCCCTAAACTTTGACCCTGTGTGTGTGCATGTGTGGTTATATGTGATTCTGTGAGCATGAAAGTGTATCAGGCTGTTGATGTTAATTATGTTGGAAAAAGAGTAAGCCCCCCCCAATATATATATATTTTTTGTTTTTTTATTTTGTCCATGTTGAAAGAGTGTTATTAAACTGTTCCAATTATATAAAATTGTACGTGCTTATGGGTATACATGCATAAAGAAATTAAAGGAGGACCACCGGCTTCTCAACACAAGATGGCATCATTCACGTTGCACTTATAGAGCGGGTGCCCCCTGGAGGTGTGCAGTGTAGCATCAGGAAAGGGTGGTCATGGATATTGTGATTGTCAGTAATGATTGTCTCTGGGTGTAATTTATGTAATCATAAAAATAAGATCTTTTTACAGTAGTGAATAGAAGGCATGTGTTTTTCCCATAGTAACATTATACTATTAGTAACAACCAGTCTACTGAACCAAAAAGAACCTGGACCAAGATGTGGAAAACTTGAGTATTGAATTTGAATTAAGTAGACTGATTTTGCTGAGCCTCATTTTCTCATCTGGTAAATGAAGATCTTATATCCAGCCCTGTCTGTTTCTACCTCTCAGAGCTGTTGGAATAATCAAATGACATAATGGGTATAAAAACACTCTCTTTAATAAATTAGCATTTAAACACAAGGATTATTATCCCCTAAACTAGATGGGAAGCCTCTTAGAATAGGAGCTGCAGTTAACTCACACTATAGTATCTTGCTCTGTAAATATTTATTGAATAAGTCCCTAAGGACCATTTATTTGTATGTTAAATAATTGAGTTTTTTCAAGCTAAGATATTAGAAGCACTTTGCTAATAAATATTACAGAGACTTGTAGTATCTTCCTGCTACCTAGAAGTATGAAGCTTGGAAAATACTTCTTGGATTTTTGTTATCAGATCGATGAGGTCCTGAGACAGGAGGACAAAGCCGAAGCCATGTCAGGCCATATCGATCAGTTCCTCATAGCTACGTTCATGCAGCTGAGACTCATCTACAACACACACATGGCAGACGAGAAGCTGGAAAAGGATGAGATCATCAAGTTGTATAGCTGTATCATTGGCAACATGATTTCGGTAAGGCTGCCTCTGCAGAGCCTGAGTTTCCCTTCAGTCTCTCATCCCACCCAGGTTCTCAAGCCTGAGTCGGTTCTGATGTTCCAGTCAAACGTGGGAAACACAGGTCGTTTGTGGGGTTTTTCCGTGTAAGCTATTGACTACTTCCACTGGACGCTGGACAGTGTTCCAGCTCACCTTACTGTGAGGAGACTTACAAACTACCTGGAATTCTGCTTTCTGCCAGTTTCTTCATCAGTTATGGTTGGGCCCTAGCTGACTTTTCACAGAAACTGATTGTCAGTAATGACTGTCTCAGGGTGTAATTTACATAATCATAAAAATAAGATCTTTTTACAGTAGTGAAGTATGTGTTCACATTAAAAATACTTTTCATAACAGGAATGAAGCACACCAATTAATTTTCGCTATTATTGGAGGTTTGGGAGAGTAGTGATCTTCATTTTGTTCCTAGTACTATGAATTTTTATAAATACAGTATAATCGTATATTAGACGATGCCGCCCATGTTTCTCTTCCTCACTTGTGTATGTTGAGTCTCACGCCTCTCTAACAGAATTTTCATCGGATAGCTGTTTCAGATAGAGAGCCTCGCCCGGGAGGCCTCCACTGGGGTCTTGAAAGACCTGATGCATGGCCTCATCACCTTAATGCTGGACTCTCGAATCGAAGATCTGGAGGAAGGGCAGCAAGTGGTCCGCTCTGTGAACCTCTTGGTGGTGAAAGTTCTGGAGAAGTCAGACCAGACCAACATCCTGAGGTACATTTGTACTGTGAGCGTTAGAGTCTGGAACAGCCTGTCTTTTGTCTACGCATAGAAACCAGAAGGTACTAGACCAATTGTGAGTTTAGGTTTGTCTGCTAAATTATCAGTCTTCTCTCCTCAAGAACCAAAGTTATTCCAACCTGAGACAGCAGTTATAGTAACAGCTCAATAAGCCAGCCAGTGTTCTGAATATTCTAGAATAGGACCGTGAAATGTGTCAGTTACCTCCTCTGTGGTATACACTTCATGTACATTCCTTTCTTACCTACCAGTGGCTATGAGAAATAACTTCAAGCTTTACCATTTACCCAGTGGTAACTTCCAAAGCTTCGATGATGGTTATTTTCTTAATGACTGAGTAATCAGGGACAGTTCCTAATGCATGAGCTCTTCATTTCTCAGGTGGATAGAGACTGCTTACACTTGGCCTTTCAGTTACTGATTTTAATTGGAATGCAGGCTTGAAACTTATTAATGCTGTTGTGTTGGGTTTGTTTTCTAGCGCCCTTCTTGTTTTGCTCCAAGACAGCCTCCTAGCAACAGCCAGTTCTCCCAAATTCTCAGAGCTTGTTATGAAGGTGAAGTTGACATAATTTGATATCTTTTCTTTTAAAGTGTAGGGAAAGAGGATTGAAAGTAAGTCAGCCAGGCACACCTGAATGATACAGTTATTCTCCAGTTTTCCTTTCCTTCTGTACCCCCAGTTCAGGCCTAAAAAAATCCCTGGTCTCAAACAGTGAAAAGATAGAACTATTTTGTGAATGTCTCCAGTTTTCTTAGAATCTGAAGGCAAGAAGTTTGATGAGACAAATTTCATTTCTCATGGGGGGAAAAATATGTATAGATTTATGTTTTGGTCTCTCTGAAAAACCGCAGATGAACATATCTGTAACATTATAATTCTGTTACTGCACTGTCATAGTATAAAATATTTTTGTTTCCTCAGAGTAGATTTGATTAGATTATATGAACTACTCTCAGGAACCAAACATACCCAGGACAGAATTTCCACATTTTCTTGTCGTTTAAGGTCCCCGCTCTAGGGTGTGGGAAAGAGGAATGAAGATGGTCAGGTAGACAACTTGTCACACTTTAACCAGTGACATGGTTGAAGTAAATGATACTGTTCATGTTAGAGCTGAACCCGACAGCTCACGCGGGGCCACTTGCATGTCCCTGACCATCCCTTAGAGGTGACCCCAGAGCTTAGGGAAACAGATGGTGGCAGAGGCTATCCTCATTCTTCAGTGACTCCATCTGACTTGCATTTCCTTTTAAATAGTGTCTCTGGAGAATGGTTCGACTACTGCCTGATACCATCAACAGCATTAATCTGGACAGAATTCTTCTGGATATACACATTTTCATGAAGGTCTTCCCCAAAGAAAAACTCAAGCAATGCAAAAGTGAATTTCCCATAAGGACCCTAAAAACACTGCTGCACACTCTGTGCAAACTGAAAGGGCCCAAGGTGAGTGAGAGCCGCAGCCGTCCCCGTGGTCGCTTGAGAGAGCGCCACGGATGTGGCGCCGCTGCCAGTCAACACACACTTCTCCCGCAGATCCTAGACCACCTGACTATGATCGACAACAAGAACGAGTCAGAGTTGGAGGCCCACCTCTGCCGGATGATGAAGCACAGTATGGACCAGACCGGGAGCAAGTCTGAGAAGGAGACAGAAAAGGGAGCGTCTCGAATTGTGAGTGTCCTGACTTGAAAGACTGAGAGACGTGGTCTTGCCAAAGGGAGAGGCCACTGGAACCTGTCTGTCTTAGGGCCTAAGGTGAAGGCTCAGGGATTAGTCCAGTCACCTTGAAGTTCTCAGATATCAACTCTCACCTTGTGCTTTTTGTCCCTAAGAAAAGTTTCTGTGTCCATGCCTAAGGCATCGATCGGTCCCCAGATAAATGTAGGGAGGGACTTTCCCCCCTGAGTTTCGTTGAAAACCTGAGACTGTTAATGCTTCTGCTGTAGCCTGCGCAGCTCTGCTTCCGTTATCTGCGGAACATACCAGGCAGGGCTGAAACTTGAGAGAAGACATTCGTGTCTTATCCAACCTCTGGTTCCTAACTAATAACTCACATGTAACCAATGGTTCCTTCCTTGTGTCTTCAGGATGAAAAATCATCAAAGGCCAAAGTGAACGATTTCTTAGCTGGATTTTTAAGAAGATTGGCTCTAAAGAGAACACTAAGGAGGTGAGAGGGAAAACGTTAACCCAAATGAGGATCTGCTTTATGGAAAAGAGTCAATAACATCTGTCTCCATCCCCTTTTCAGGGCCTAGCAGAGTTATATGAATACAAGAAGAAATATTCAGATGCTGACATTGAACCATTTCTGAAAAACTCCTCACAGTTCTTCCAGAGCTATGTTGAGAGAGGCCTTCGGGTGATTGAGATGGAGAGGGAGGGCAAAGGCCGCCTTCCCACCTCGGCAGGTACGGCTCCCCCGGCGCCTCCAGGTCCGGCTCAGGCCACTGCCCGTCTCACCACCAGGCTGCTGCTGGGTCTGCGTTCTGTCCCTGCTTCTCAGGTGTAACGGCCACAGTGAGGCAGAGTGGCCAGCCCTCACTCAGCCTCGATCCGTGTCGGGGTCCGGCACCGGCCGCGCGCTGTCCTTGGAAACAGCCTCTGCGCTGGGCCTGGACCTGCGCGCTCGGTCCCCTCCTTCCTCCCTGCCGCCCCCCCAGGGCTCTCTAGCCGATTCTTCCTCCCCGAGTTTTCAATGTTGTCGCCCAGGGTTCTTACTCTTATCTCCGTAACTAATCCATCTTCTCTCATCACTTTAAATACACTTTCTATGCCAGCAAAGCCCAATTTTCTGTTTTCCAGCTCAGACCTCCTACCTGCTCCCAGCTGAGAGCTCATGCCTGACATCAAACACCAAGTTCCTGGTAGTCCCCAAAACCTACCCCGGTTGCGTTCCTCTCCATCTCACTGGATGGCAACTTTGTCCTTCTGGTTTGCTTAACCCCCAACTTTTGAGTTTTCTCTTCCCCTCCATCAGAGAATCCCTTTGAGGGAGTTGTCACGTGGTCCAATGGTTAAGACTCCGTGCCTCCAGTGCAGGGGACACAGGTTCAATCCCTGGTTGGGGAACTAAGATCCCGCTTGCCACGTGGTGCGGCCAAAAAAAACCAGAAATCTTTCTGACTTGACTTGCCAACATACAGGGAATCCACCCGCGCTTCCGCCCTCCACTGCCACTCTCTGCTTCTCTTACGTGGATTACAGCACTGAGCCCCATCTCCCATAGTCACGTCCACACAGAGCATCAAAACCACGCTCCTCAGATGCTTTCCAAAGGCTCTCCCTTTCAGCGGAGCAGAAAGCCTTACACAAAAGGTCTGACATGATGTGGCCTCCTGATCCCTCTGGAAGTGTCTCCCTCCTCCTGCCCTCTGATTTCCGTCCCACTGCAGCTTCACCAGCCCCCTCGCCATCCCTGGGGTGCGCCAGGCACACACCTTCTTAAGGCCTCTGCGCTGGCTGGCTCTTGTTTAGGTTGCTCTTCTCCACAACAGTCTTATTCCCTCCTCCTCATCTGTCACTCAGGGGGGCCTGATCCACAGCTTGCAACCCACCCCTCACTCCTCTAGCACTTCACCTCCCCTGACACACACCGTCAAACATGATGTTCATTAGATTGATTGGTTGATGTCTGTTTCTGCTAAAATTCACTCGCGTAAAGATTTTTATCCATTTTGTTGTCTGGCACATAGTAGGCACTCAGTAGGTATTTTGTTGACTAAATATGGGTGAGCGCCTGTCCTGATGTTAAGCTGGAATATTACTGTCTGCACAGTGAAAAAAGCCTATATTAGAGAATTGCTGCTCAAGGATCTAGAGACAAAAGGAAGACTTCGGAGGTGTGGCAAAAAATAGCCCAGAGCCTTAAACCAAAGCACGGTCCAGCTGTTGCAGCCCTCTCGCCAGGCAGAGCCCTCACAGAGGTCCTGCTTTCAGTTCTTTGCAAGGGCAGTGGCGCTCGCCTGCTCTTAGCCCCAGACTCTGTGCCTGTGAAACCGCTGCTCTGCGCGTCTCAAGTTCTCTCTCACCACGCACCTCTCTAGGCTGCAGTGTCACTTGTCTTGTTTCTTCTTGTTGTTTTGTTGTTGTTGTTGTTACTGGGTTTTTTTGGGTTTTGTTTTCCCCATAGTTGGTCTTGTCTTTAAATCCCGTAAGTTACGCCTTTCCACGACCCAGAGTCCCTTCTGGAAGCACAGTGAGCAGTGTCAGGGGCCGCATGCGGGCATCCCTGGTTGAGGTCATCGGGACAGGGCCTCCGTCTCTCATGTCCAGCGTCCTTTCTGGGAAAGCTTGACATTTGCAGCGCAGGCACGTGACCCCACCGGTAACTGAATGCCTGAAAGTGCTCGGGCTTCCCACATCTCTGCTATTCTTCACTTTTCACCCTCAGAGTATCTCCTCTGTACATGGAAGGATCCCTGTTTCTCAGGAGTGGCCTGCTTTACTTTGTTCTGTTTGCCAGAGGCTTTTCTTCCCAGTTCTCTTGGCTTATTGATGTCTTTTCATTGATATCAAATTGGATATTTTAAATGCTTGCATTTTGTGGTGGTTCTGCTTAGAGATTTAGAACTGTAATAGATTTTGTTTTGGTTTGATTTGGCTCTGGTTTTCCCCACTCCTCCCAGAATACTGATCTCTGTGCTCCAGCTCCTCTTCATCCTCTCTGGACACCTCGGTTTCCTCCTCTTCCTCCTGAGCTCCTTGCTGTCCTCCCTGATTGGAATAAGAGCGTTCCTCTGTGTATCACCTGGTTGAAATCAAGTCTGATTGGTGGAAGTATTTAAAGTCCTTTAGGTTCTTTACTTGGGCACTTAGCATTTACTCGGGGTAGCTCAGGCTCTTTGGATTGCCCAGTTCAGCCAGGGGTGACAAGGATGAACCGCTGCAGAGCTCAGGAGGCAGAAGGGCGGCCCAGCTCAGCACTCGGCGCCCTTCTGGGGCTTCCCTGGTGGCCCAGTGCTTAAGACTCCTCACTCCCATTGTAGGGAGTGTGGGTTCAACCCCTGTTCAGGGAACTAGATCCCACGTGCCACAGGATGAGGCCAAAAAAAAAGATTCGGGGCTTTTCTGTTATCAGTTTTGGAAGTTCACATTAAGTATATCTTATGTATTTCAGAGTATCTTTTATCACCAACTCCAGGTAGTCATCAGGTGGAGTGGTTACATTCAAGGCCCAGATTGTTCGCTTCAGTGGGATATTTAACAAGGGCAGTCGGGGCAGGGGGTATGTATCTGAATACGCCTACATTTCCCCCTTAGGCATCTCCCCTCAGATGGAGGTCACATGTGTGCCCACCGCCACAAGCACAGTGTCCTCCTTAGGTAACACAAACGGAGAAGAGGTGGGGCCGTCCGTCTACCTGGAGAGGCTGAAAATCCTCCGGCAGCGATGCGGTCTGGACAATACAAAGGTACTGCTTGTCTCCTGTGGGGCGGGGAGGGTGGTGACCAGCAGGTCAGGCCAGGGTGGCCAGAGAGGCTGCGACCCAGCCTTGGCGTGTGTTGCTCCAGAGCGCCTCCCAACCCGCTTGACAGTACGCCTCCTTCTCTCGACAGCAGGATGACCGACCTCCGTTGACCTCTTTGCTCTCCAAACCAGCAGTTCCCACCGTGGCCTCCTCCACAGACATGCTGCACAGCAAACTCTCTCAGCTCCGCGAGTCTCGGGAGCAGCACCAGCACTCAGGCCCGGACTCCAGCCAGACCCACTCTTCAGGAACCACGACCTCCTCCTCCTCCTCCACAGCTAACATTGATGACTTGAAAAAGAGACTGGAGAGAATAAAGAGCAGTCGCAAATGAACCGCCCCACTCCCCTGGCGCCCTGCAGCTTTAGCTGACTAAACTAGGAGTCCTCATAGTTACGGGGCCTCGGCAGGCCTAGTGTGCACAGACTGGTCGTATGTATCATGCTGTGGACCTGGGGGGGAGTCGTGTGGCACAAGTCTTTTGCACATCGTCCGCTTCTCTCCGCCAGCATCCTGCCTCTCTAGAGGACTGTCTGTGTCTTAGTGTACAGACCTATAAACAGCGGGCCTCCTCAGCTCAGACTAGTTTCCATATCCGTTTTCTTTTTAATTGCTCATTTGTAAAGTTGTCCTAATCTTTCCTAGCTTTTAACTATTAGAAACTCTTGACTAGTTTTCCTTTGAGTTTGTGAGCTCTTGTAGCCCTGAAGGGTCACTGTATTCTGTATGAAAGCATGGCATGATACAACTAATTTAAGAGTCTTTTATAAATAAAGTTTGCATTAACTATAACTGTGTTCCAAGATGCTCCGTGTCAGGAGTGTTGGGCAGCTGTCCATTGCCTCTTGAGGCCTGCTGGGTGCTCAGCCAGTTAGAGAAAGGCCCATCCTCGCTCCCTGCGGAGCTCCGCGTCGTCTTGGCCCACGGGCTTGGTGCTGTCTTTCACTCCTTTGGAATAAGAGGAGCTCAGCTCTCCTGCTTTCCACATGCAGCTCCTGGGGAGCAAAGAAATCTTTCTTCCTTGTGCTGAGATTTTTGGTCGCGACATACATCCCATCATCACCATGGTCCGAGGAGCTCTTGGGTCTCCTGCCACTTGCTGCCTGGGTGTGTGTGACCTTGTGCCCAGGGGTCAGCTGGGCCACAGCTGCGGTCACAGCACAACCAGACTTGGGGCCACCCTCCTAAAGGAATACGGAGAGCACAGGGGCTTCCTGTCTGGTTAGCAGAGTCTCTGAATCTAGACGAACAGTTGCTTCACACTCTGTCTCAGTAAAGACTAGAAATAGGGCCTCCCTGGTGGCCCACTGGCTAAGACTCCGCAGTTCCAAGGTGTCCAGGATCTATCCCTGGTCAGGGAACTAGATCCCACATGCCTCAACTAAAAATACAGCTAGCCACAAGTGAGATCGGATACAGTCGAATAAATCATGTTCTTTAAAAAAAGCTAGAAATAAGCGGAGGTGAGGCCCCCTTCCACAGTCAGAAAACAGTTAAGTCAAAAGTACTTTTCTACACACCTCTTAACTGGTGTTCAAGAAATGAAAGGGTGATGGGAAATGAATCCTCTGTCGATTCTAGTCATGATTTTCAGATGGTCCACATGCTGCCTGAAACAAAATTTGTGTCTCCCTTCTAATGGGAACATAGAAGTAAGCCTTTCACTGAAAGGAAGACAGAGGAGAAGGAACGTATTTAGAAGGAATGGCTGTGCTTGGATCTTGAATTAGCACAGCTAATTTGAAAACCCAAAGTGGCCATCAGTCTTGTAGGAAGGTAGGCCCTTGTGGAAGAAGCAGGTTTGGGGTATTGCAACTAACGATGCCTTCCCCCTGCTCTGGGTTAAAGCTCTAGGCCGCCAAGATCCTGCACGCTGAGTTTCCAGTTTTTACCCTACCTTCTGGTCAGCTAGAACCTAAGAATGAGGAACTCAGTCCTAATTCTTCCTTGATGTATTTTTTAAAAATGAGAATGGGAAAAAAGGAGAGGAAGGGGAGAGGTGGATAAAGATACCTACCTTAGGTCCCCTCCAGCCTTAAACCATGAAATCTAAAGATCTTAGCTCCTAGGCCCATGCTCCACCCACCTCTAGCCCGGGTTGAGAATTCCGCGTCCTAGAGGTGGTCACCGAGAGACCAGTATCTCACACCGGAGGCAACTCCCTGGCACACACATCATAGGCTGCAGTGCCCGCTTCCCTGAGTCAAACATACACCCAACAGGAAGAGCAATATGCCCAGGTCAGCTGGAAACGAGCCATGTAAAAGGGCAATGGTACTGCCCTCCGACCACGGCACACAAGCACGTGCTGTGGAAAGACACCTTCAAGGCTCCATGCCTCTTACAACTGTCCAAACCCTTTAAGAATCCCTTCCACAACTTGTTCCCATTTCTTAGGAAATCAAATTACTCCAGTCTGATAACCACGGTGGGAGTGGAAATTCCAGGCAGCAACAACTCCACCACTAGGCTTTTTCAGGGGCCAGAGAAGGAGGTGGCCGAGGAACTTTGACCACACCAGGCAGCAGGGAGGACAAGAGCCGCAGTGACACGTGGAGAGCTGACCAGGTACCAGACGCTCTGCTCAGTACACAACAGTGGCCTCTGACCCTCAAAACCTTATTAGGTAAGTAGCGTCACCATATACATCTTATACATAAGGGAACTGAGGCTCCAGGAAGTCAAGTAACTTAACCGTGGTTATCCCCCGCCCCGTACTTAGTGGCTTGCAGAACCCTAGTTCCCTGACCAGGGATCAAACCTGGGCCCCAGCATTGGAAGCGCAGAGTCCTAGGGTCCTACCACTAGGCTGATGCCAAAATGTGGGCTTCCCAGGTGGCTCAGATGGTAAAAACTGCCTGCAATGCAGGGCACCTGGGTTTGATCCCTAGGTTGAGAAGGTCCCCTGGAGAAGGGAATGGCTACCCACTGCAGTAATCTTGCCTAGAGAATTCCATGGACAGAGGAGCCCGGTGGACTACAGTCCATGGAGTCGCAGAGTTCAACTCGACTGAGCAATCTGATGCTAGGGTCCCTACTCCAGTCTGCTATCCCACAACCCTTGAGAGGGAAGACACTTAAAATACCAAGCCTTTGGGGGGCATAGATCTGATACTTTAATAATCTGTGCTCAGTCACATCCGACTGCAGCCCCATGGAGTAGCCAGTTGCATTTCCCAGGCAAGAATACCGGAGAGGGGTGTCACTTCCTACTCCAGGGGATCTTCCCAGCCCAGGGAGTGAACCCCTGCACCCCCGCCTCTTGCCTGTCCTGCACTGATTGGCAGGTGGAGCCTCCCTCCAGCACCACCTGGGAAGTCCCTTAATGACGTTAGACGGATGTAGCTACTCCCCGCACTAGCCTGCCCTCCTCCCGAGGCTGCCCTCCTCCCGCCTCTTCTCTGGAGGCTCGTCCCAGGACAAGCTCTTCACACTCCGGCACAGGCTTCAGCATCTCCTGTGTTTCAAGTCAGACTTAGACCCTGCGTAGCCATGTGGCCTTGGACAAGGTACTTCTCCAAGTCTCAGTTACTACCTTGTGTGAGGATTACATGAAATAATCCATGAACGCCCCCAGCCTGGAACATCTGAAGTGCTCCTAAGTTCAGGCTGCCATCTCCCCTCTCACCTGGCCCTGTTCTAGGGGTGGCGGGTCCTTCACGTGCCGCTTGTCCAGTGGTGTGACGGGCTCTGAGCTGCCCCATGAACAGCACTAGGAGTCCCGAGGCTCGTTGATAGAGTCACTTTTATTGAGAAAGATAGTTTAGGAACAAACCACAAAAATAATTCTTTCACTGGATTGGCCTCTGTGATTTTGCAGTGAGAGGAGCCTGGAATGTGGGTGGCTCCCTAACTTCCGAACCGATCAATGACCTTCTGTATCCACCTCTTCAGGCGGAAGACGTGTGTGTAGAAGCCATATTTTCCATCCCTGTCACAGCCTTCACCCCAGGAGACGATGCCCATTTGATACCAGCGGTTGTTAGAGGGGCTCTGAGGAAGAAGCATGGGGTTTCCAATAGAGTCAAGTCCAAGGGAGGGTCAAGCAATTGTTCCTGAAACCTCGGGTCCCTCCCCGTCCCCACAGAAGGATCTACCCACCAGCTCCGGGCCTTCGGAGACGCTTACCTTCATGACGAAGGGTCCCCCGCTGTCGCCCTCACAAGCATCCCCTCGTTTGCCTTCCCCAGGCTTGTAACCTTGAGAGAGAACCGCAGTGCTCAGGGAGCAACCCGCTCACACTCCAGCCACTCCCCTCTCAGAGATGCTGCGGCTGAGTGCCCCCGGCTGCTAGCCCTCCCTGGCTCTGCGCATTGCCTCACCCCACACATCCAACCCAGGCAGGTTTTGCCAGCTCTGTCTTCAGCATGCAGCCCCAGTCCAGCCACTCACCACTTCTGCACCCGGCCCCATCACACACCACTCTCTCCCCGAACCGCTGCTTTCTCTCGCTGCCTCCAATCCAGTCTCCACCCAACAGGCAGAGTGACTTACAAAACCCTCCAGACTGACAGGCAGCTGAGACGAATGGCAGCTGCCTTTATCCAAACATCTCCAAGCATCCTCCACAAACAACGCAGAGGAACTCAGAAACAACCGAAGCTACACCTTCAACGGAAGTGTAACCCGGAGAACACCCAGACTTCAAACTGCTTTAATGTATCTAAAGGCAAAAGTGTCAGTCGCTCCACTGTGTCCAACTCTTGCAAATGCACGG
Source organism: Madoqua kirkii (assembly GCA_006408675.1). Taxonomy (NCBI): domain Eukaryota; kingdom Metazoa; phylum Chordata; class Mammalia; order Artiodactyla; family Bovidae; genus Madoqua; species Madoqua kirkii. Next base: position 16,715 of record SJYC01104708.1, read on the forward strand.
ACTGATGCCCACCAGGCTCCTCTGTCCGTGGAATTCTCCAGACAAGAGTACTGGAGTGGGCTGTCATTTCCTTCTCCAGGGGACCTCCCCAACCCAGGGATCGAACCCGCGTCTCCCGCTTTGCAGGCAGGTTTGCAGGTTCTTCACCATCTGAGCCACCAGGGAAGCCCATTAGTTAGATACATCAATTAACGTACATTTACTAATGCATCTAACCATGCATTTAATATCAAAGCTTATGCAGAGATGGGGAGGGGAAAATATCTTCTAGGTCAGAGAAATAGATGCATATGAGTTAGGAATCTTGTAAATAACCCCAAATCTGCAAACTGAATAGATGAAAACCAAATAGATCTATACAAAGACACAACAGGACAAGAATAAATACGAACAAAGATAGCTCAGCCAACAAAAATTCCCAAACACAAACATCAAACAGAAGACAACTGAGACTGGATTAAATATCAATCGGGGAATTCCCAGATGGCCTAGTGGTTAGGATTCCAGGCTTTCACTGCCTGGTGACCCTGGTTCAGTCCCTGGTCAGGGAACTGAGGTCCTGCAAGCCGCTCGATACGGCCAAAGGCAAGAAAAGCTATCCTCAAGCAAAATTTTGGTATGTGAAAAAGAATGAATCAGAAATTCAAAAATTACATGGACAAAACAACAGTAAGTAGTTAAAAGCAGAAAGTGGTTGAAATGGAACTCAGACTAAGGGAAGAAAGGAAGCAATGGGACAGAATTATTATGTACAATATAGTCCAAGAAAACTTCATAGAAATAAAAGATCAGATGTGCATATTGAAAGGACCCACTGGGAACCTGGCAAAGCTGATCTAAAACACTCAACTGTGAGACCTAGTCTAAAAAACTGAGACTTCAAAGATGAAGAAAATACCTTCAAAGCCTCCAAGCGAAAAAAACCAACTCCCCAGAGCAAAAGAATTACATCTGGCCTCAGACTTTGAAAACAACATCCAAAGTAAGTAACAACAAATTCAAGGGAGGAAACTTAAAGCATGGATTTTATAGCCAATGCTGCTGAACTTGAGGTAGCAAGGCTACAGAAAACCAGTTAGTTACATACAAGAACTCAGGAAATTCTTAACCCATAACCCTCTTGAAAAATCTACTAGTGTACAAGCTTCATCCAACTAGGAGACGGATGCTTCAACAAAAGGGCTGATTAACTTCCAACAAGTAGAAAAAATACAATGAAAATTATGAGAGGAGAAGAAGAAAGAGCACTCACTGACCGTAACTCCCTCCTACTGACTGCACAACAGTTCAGTGTCACTTCAGTTCAGTCAGTCACATCCAGCTCTGCAAGCCCACGGACCGCAGCACACCAGGCTTCCCTGTCCACCACCAACTCCCAGAGCTTGCTCACACTCAAGTCCATTGAGTCGGTGATGCCATCCAGCCATCTCATCCTCTGTCGTCCCCTTCTCCTCCTGCCTTCAATCTTTCCCAGCATCAGGGTCTTTTCCAGTGAGTCAGTTCTTCGCATCAGGAGGCCAAAGTATTAGAGTTTCAGCTTCAGCATCAGTCCTTCCAATGAACACCCAGGACTGATCTCCTTCAGAATGGACTGGTTGGATCTCCTTGCAGTCCAAGGGGCTCTCAAGAGTCTTCTCCAACACCACACTTCAAAAGCATCAATTCTTTGGCGCTCAGCTTTCTTTATAGTCCAACTCTCACATCCATACATGACTACTGGAAAAACCACAGCTTTGACTAGACAGACCTTTGTCAGCAAAGTATGTCTCTGCATTTGAATATGCTGTCTAGGTTGGTCATAGCTTTTCTGCCAAGGAGAAATCGTCTTTTAATTTCACGGCTGCGGTCACCATCTGCAGTGATTTTGGAGCCCAGAAAAATAAAGTCTGTCACTGTCTCCACTGTTTCCCCATCCACACAACAGTTAAAAGACTAGAAGAAACTAAGGGTGTTTCAAAAAGGGGAAAGAGCAAAGATAATGACCAGAGCAAAAATGCACCCCTTCCTGGTTATAAGAAACTGTTTGAAACAACTCATAACATCAGCAACACATCTGGATCAGGAGCTGCCAACGGACGTAGAGCGCAGTGGCGGTTCAAGAAGTTCTGCAGAGGAGACGAGAGCCTTGGGGGTGAGGAGCGCAGTGGCCAGCCACTGGAAGCTGGCAAAACAATCGCGAGGCTCATCAAAGCTGATCCTCTGACAGCTGCACGAGAAGCTGCTGAAGAACTCAATACCGACCATTCAACAGTTGTTTGGCATTTGAAGCAAATTGGAAAGGTGGAAAAGCTCAGTAAGTGGGTGTCTCATGAGCTGACTGCAAATCAAAAACATCGTCTTCTCTTATTCCACACAAAAACCACTAACCGTTTCTCGGCTGGATTGTGATGTGCTCAGTGAGTGGATTTTATGTGACAACAGCCTCAGTCGCTGAACCAAGAAGAGGCTCCAAAGCGCTTCCCAAAGCCAACTTGCACCAAAAGAGGTCATGGTCACTGTTTGCTGGCCTGCTGCCCGCCTGATCCTCTACAGCTTTCTGAATCCCAGAGAAACCGTTACATCTGAGACGTATGCTCAGCCCGTCGACGAGATGCGCCAAACCCGCAACGCCTGCGGCTGGCGATGCTCAACAGAAAGGGCCCGGTTCTTCTTCGTGACGACACTCGACCGCACACTGTGCAGCCCACGCTTCAAAAGCTGAACGAACGGGGCTCAAGTTTTGCCTCTCTGCCATATTCACCTGGCCTCTCGCCAACCAGCCACCAAGCCTTCAAGCATCTCAGCAACTTTTTGCAGGAAATGACGCTTCCACAACCAGGAGGAGGCAGAAAATGCTTTCTGAGAGTTCACTGAATCCCGAAGCATGGATTTTTATGCTACAGGAATAAGCAAACTTATTTCTCACTGACAAAAACATGTTGATAGTAATGGTTCTAATTTTGATTAATAAAATGTGTTTGAGCCTAGCTATTAAATGATTTAAAATTCATGATCCAAAACCGCAAAAAAAAAAAAAAAACACAACTACGTTTGCACCAACCTATTAATACTTCCTACACTGATGTTGTGAAACCCTCAAAGTCATCCATGAGGAGCGGAACAACTTCTAAACTCCTGTTCATGTCGACATTTTGACCTCTTTCCATGAATCACAAGTGTTCTTAATGGCATCTAGAATGGTGAGTCCTTTCCATAAGCTTTTCAATTTACTTTCCCCAGATCCATCAGAGGAATTACCATCTATGGAGCTATAGCCTTATGAAATGTATTTCTTAAAATCATAATACTTGAAAGCCAAAATCACTTCTTGACCCACGGCTGAAGACTGGATATTGTGTTAGCAGGCATGGAAACATTAATCTTGTGGAATCTTGTGTGTCTTCATCAGAGCTCTTGGGTAACCAGGTGCATTGTCAATGAGAAGGAATATTTTGAAAGGAATTTTTTTTCTGATCATGAATCACAAGTGTTCTTAATGCATCTAGAATGGTGAGTCCTTTCCATAAGCTTTTCAATTTACTTTCCCCAGATCCATCAGAGGAATTACCATCTATGGAGCTATAGCCTTATGAAATGTATTTCTTAAAATCATAATACTTGAAAGCCAAAATCACTTCTTGACCCACGGCTGAAGACTGGATATTGTGTTAGCAGGCATGGAAACATTAATCTTGTGGAATCTTGTGTGTCTTCATCAGAGCTCTTGGGTAACCAGGTGCATTGTCAATGAGAAGGAATATTTTGAAAGGAATTTTTTTTCTGACCATCAGGTGTCAACAATGAACTTAAAGCAGTCAGTAATCTCTATTGTAAACAGATGCGATGTCATCAGGCTTTGCTGTTCCATTTAGGGAACACAGGAAGAGTAGATTTAACATAATTCTGAAGAGCTGGTGGCTCAAGTGGTAAAGAATCTGCCTGCAATGCAGGAGACCTGGGTTTGATCCCCAAGACAGGAAGATCCTCTGAAGAAGGCAACGGCAACCCATTCTAGTACTCCTGCCTGGAAAATTCCATGGACAGAGGAGCCTGGCTGGCTACAGTCCACGGGGTCAGAAAGAGTTGGACATGACTGAGCAACTAACTCTTCAAGGGCCCTAGGATTTTCTTAAGGATAAAGGAACATTGGCTTGAACTTTAAGTCACCAGCTGTATCAGCCCCTAACAAGAGAGCCAGTCTATCCTTTAAAGCTTTGAAGCCAGGCATTGACTTCTCCTAAGTATGAAAGTCTTAGAGGGCATCTTCTTCCAATATAAGGCGGTTTTGTCTGCACTGGAAATCAGCGGTTCAGTATAGTCATTTTCATGAATTATCTTAGCTGAATTCTCTGAATAACTTGCTGCTTCACACTGTACTTGGATGTTACAAAGACAGCTTCTTTTCCTAAACCTCATGAATCAGTCTCTGCTAGCTTCTAAGTTTTGGCTTAAGGGAATGTTGTGGCAAATTCTGTCCAGACCACTAAAACGTTCTTCATCTCACCAACCAGGTTGTTTTGCTTCTTATCATTTGGATGTTCACGAGAGCAGCGCTTCTGAGGCGGCGGGGGGGCCTCACACTGCATGGCATGCAGCATCTTAGCCCCCTGACCAGGGGCTGACCCTGTGCCCCTGCAGTGGAAGCACGGGACCTTAACCACTGAGCCGCCAGGGAAGTCTCTAGAATGGCACCTCTACTTTCCCTTTAGAAGTCTTTGCACTTGCAGCTCGGCTGACTGACACCAGAGGCCTAGGTTCACATGCCTTGCTCCTTAAGCCTAATCATTTCTAGCTTTTGATTTAAGATGAGACAGGTGCAGCTCTTCCTTTCATGTGAACACTTAGAGGCTATGGTAGCATTAATAACCAGCCTAATTGCTGTAGTGTGGTGTCTCAGAGGCTAGCCCGAGGAAAGAGGGGCAGTCAGAACAGATTGCTGTCTATATGGGTGCAGCTCGTGATGCCCAAAACAACTACAACAGTAACATCTGATCCCAGATCCCCATAGAAACATAATAATGATGAAAACATTCGACACATTGTAAGAATTACTAAAATGTGACACAGAAACACAAAGTGAGCAAATGTTGGTAAAATGGCTCCCATAGACGTGACACAAACCTTCAGTTTGTACAATAAACAAACACAATATCTGGGAAGGGCAATAATGCAAGGCAAAAACCCAAGCATCCATCGACAAACAGATGAAGAAGATACACAGTACTACTTAGCCTTAAAAAGGAATGAAATTCTGCCATTTGCCATAACATGGGTGGACCTAGAGGGTAGTGTGCTTAGCAAAATAAGAAAGACTGAGAGGGACAGTTACTGTGTTATCACTTATCTGTGGAATCCAAAAAATAAAACAGATGAATATAGCAAAACAGAAACAGACTCACTGAGAGAGAACAAACTAGGAATTACCAGCGGAGAAAGAGATGCGGAGGGGCAAGACGGGGCTAGGGGTTAAGAGAGAGAAAGTGCCACATACAAACTGAATAGCCAGGCTACACGGGACAGCACGGGGAAACACAGCCATTATTTGTAACAACTTTAAACGGAGTATAAGCTATCAACACACTGGATCACTATGTTGTACACCTGACACTAACATTGTGTCTCAACTATGTTTAAATAAAACGTATAATACATAAACAAAGCAAAGCCAGGACTTGAACACAGGCCTGAGCTGCTAACGGGTCTCATCCCCCCACCCCAGCCCTGCCACGCCCAGGGGACTTGCCGGCACAGAACATGTTTTCGGTGATGCGGATCCGGGTGGAGTCCTTGCACACGGGCCGCTCCACGAGAGGCAGGTTGATCGCTTGGAGGACGCTGGGCTGTACCTCGGCAACGCTGCCGCTCCACGTCTCCTTCCGGTTGCCCCAGCCGGTCACCCGCCCTTTGAACCCGGCCCGGAGCAGCCTTTGGAGAAGGAAGAAGGACCCAGTGAGAACAGACCCGCCCAGGAGCCTCCCGGCCCCAGCACCACCCCTTAGAGACCCGAGCCTAAGACCCCCGTGGCAGGAAAGCCCGAGGCCTGGAAATGGGAAGGAGCTCTGGCAAGGCGACAGGATGTCAGAGTCGGCCGGAACCCAGCCCAGGCCCCGCAGCCTTGAGCCGCCCCCTCCGCTGCCCCCCGGCTGCCCTCCTGGCTGCCCCACTTGGCTGCTGTCTCCTTGTCGGGCAGGCACACGGGGTGGATGTATTCGGTGAACTCGATGGGCCTCTTGAGCTTCAGCAGGGCGATGTCCCGGTCCAGATTCTCCTTCCAGTTGTACCTGGGGTGGATGTAGATCTTGTCCAGCATGGAGATCTTTTCAACCTTCCGCTCATACCTGTGCAGACCCCAGCAGACAAAAAAAGAGAAGCTGCAGGCCACCCAGGGAGGTCGGCAGGTTCCTCCAGGAGGCAAACTGCCTGCCTTCAGGGGCCGGAAGTCAGGGTAAGCAGTAGCCGGCTCGCCTTGCCAGGCCCCCAGGCAGCTTCTTTTTCACCTGAAGCTGCCCCAAGGCTTCAGGATCAAGCAGCTCAGGCACTGGCGGGAGGGACACAGGCTGCGAGCCCCTGACCCAAACGGCCTCTACTCAGGGCTCACGCCTGGGCCGCGTCCTGATGCCTGGAGGGGCGCCGAGGGCAGGCCAGGACTCTGCTCTCTGCCAGGCCTTAGCTTCTCTGTCCCCAGGTCCAAGCTTTAGTCAGGACATGGGCAAATCGACTTTACAGCAGGGACTGCTGGGTTTTCTACCACAAGAGACGTACACAGACATTGCCCCGGTGTCTCAGAGCACGGGGCCCGCACAGTTGGCTGCACACCCGGGGCCCCCGTACCTGGTGCGGGAATGCTTGCCGATGCGCACCAGCAGGTCGGCCTCAGTGAAGTTCTTGTCCCAAGGGGGGTACAGGAGACAGTGGGCGGCCGTGAGGACCCAGCGGTCACTGATGAGGCTGGCCCCACACAGCAGCTCCTGGGGGCTCTTCCGAAAGAGCATCACCTGCCTGAGGGGGGAAGCGGGATGCATTAGCAGGTGGCAGGGTTGGGCGGCGGGCTGCCCCATTCACCAGCCCTACAAGCAGAAAGGTCCATCTAGTCAAGGCTGTGGTTTTTCCAGTGGTCATGTATGGATGTGAGAGTTGAACCATAAAGAAGGCAGAGTGCCAAAGAATTGATGCTTTTGCGCTGTGATGTTGGAGAAGACTCTTGAGAGTCCCTTGGACAGCAAGGAGATCAAACCTGTCAGTCTAAAGGAAATCAATCCTAATATTCATTAGAAGGACTGATGCTGACGCTGCAGTCCTTTGGCCACGTGATGCGAAGAGCTGACTCACTGGAAAAGACCCTGATGCTGGGAAAGATTGAAGGCGGGAGAAGGGGACGACAGAGGATGAGATGGTTGGATGGCGTCACCGACTCGACGGCCATGAGTTTGAGCCAGCTCTGGTAGATAGTGAAGGACAGGGAAGCCTGGCGTGCTGCAGTCCATGGGGTTGCAAAAAGTCGGATACGACTGGTGACTGAACAACAAAAACAAGCAGAAAGTCCCAAATTTAAGAACTAATTGGACAGAGCTAACTGCTGGGCCCAGACCCCAGCTTGACCTGGCCACCCTTGGGGACAAGGCATCCATGTGACACGAAGGGGCAGCCACCTGCGTTTTGCACCTCTCCTTCCCCCCCCATCGAGCTTTTTCCAGGCCAGAGTTGGCACAGCTTAGCAGAGCTCTGGGGTGAGAAGAACTGGAATTGAGTCCTGCTATGTAACCCATTCACTAACAGCATCATTTAGAGGAATCCCTTAAGCGCTCTTAGCCTCAGCTTCATCATCTGATTTGGAGAAGTAACAAACCCAAATCTAATTAGGTGGCAGTGAGGATTCGATGCGATGCTGGTGGGGGCTAGATAACCAGGGGAGCCTAAGTCTGTGAGCGCGGAGAAGGCTCCCGGGCGAGGGGTGGGGGGCGGGGAGAGGGCGCGGGGGAGGCGAGGAGCACGCACCAGGGCGCGAGGCCAACCTCCGCGTCCTGACCCTCCACGATGCGCCCCTCGATGTAGGACTCGAAAAGCTCCGACTCCGTTTTGTCCTGCAGCTTCTTCTTCTCGAACAGGGGTCGCAGGCCACAGTCTAAGGGGCAAGCGGGTCATGAGAGGCGGAGCTCCGCCGGCCCGCGCTTCCGGTGTCAGTGGGGTCACAGGGTTCGCCTGCAGGCTCCTTCCCACCCTAATGCACAGTGATGGTCGCTTTGAGCTCCGTGAGCCTGTCTTCTCCTCTGGGCAGTGGGGAGAGTGTCTTGTTGTAGAGACTGAAGGAGATTCTAGGAGGGGCTTAGTGAGCTGCAGCTGTGTGCAGGAAAGCCTGCGGGGAGGGCTGACATGGAGGGCAGGGTGTGGCCAGATGGAGCCGGGGGTCCCAAGTCCCTTCCCTGCCTGGGAGCCGGGGAGGCGGGTTCGTGTGTAGCGGGAGGAGGAGCCGGGCCCTGGGCCTCCCGGGCCTCCGGTCTGTCTTCGTTCAGATGTGTATAAGAGACAGGGGCAGGGGCTTGGCTGAGAATGAGGGCTTAGCATTAATTCATGACGCGTTCATTCATTTCCTCCTCCATAATGAATCATCCTAGGGTTGCCAGGCATACAGCCAGGGGCAAAGACCCATCCTTGACCTCAGGAGCAGAAAGGCTATGTCAGCTGCCAGAGGCCACCGCCCCCACCCCCGGGCCTCGACTCAGATGTGTATAAGAGACAGGTCTTCTCGTTGAAGAAGGGCTGGAAATGGTCCTCAGTGGTGCGTCCCTCGATGGCCGCGTCCGGGTCCTCGCCCAGCCCGTCTCCCAGGTCTCCATCCACCGGCTCCCCTGCAGGGACCCAGACACGGGCTGCGGCTGGGCCGGGCCATGCCGCTCCGGCCGCTGGACCGCGCGGGGCCCCCACCCCGGGGAGGCCGCGTGGCGCGGTAAGCGCGCGCGCGCACCCGGGTTGCTAGCGAGCCCAGCTGCGGGCCTCGCTGGCTTCGGCTGTGGGCAGGGGCTAGGCGCGCCCCTACCTGGCTCGGGAAGGCCCTCTGCACACGTGGGAAGCCCGAGGCCAGGGAAGGCTCTGCTCCCGCTCTGGCCGCCAGGCCCTGTGCTCTCTCAGCCCCGGCCCTGCCCTCTCACCGCAGTAGTTCAGGTCACAATACTCGAAGTCGCCAGGCTGGCCGGCCACGTAGCACCAGGCGCCCTCCTCGTCCCCGTCTGGGTTGCGGCAGAAGTTCTCCGCCAGGGGCACGGCGGGGTTGAAGTCCTGGTCCTTGCTTAGGGCCTTGGCCTGCTCGCTGTTCCAGGGAAGGCAGTGGGACCCGCGTGTGGTCACCGCCAGCCGCCCCTGGTACCCCCGGCCGCGGTCTGGGACGCACATTTCCAGTCCAGGCGACGGACTGGTGGTGGAGCCTCCAGACCGTGGGATCATCTCCACTGTGACTCGGTTCTGGCCTGGTGGGTGAGGAGAGAGAGGGGACACAGAGCGTGGGGCCACAGTGGAGCCAGACAGGATGGGAAGCTCTGCCCCATGACCTTTGACCTGTATGATGTCAAGTCACTTAACCTCTCTGAGCTGCAGTCCGTTTGCCTGTGAAAGGGATCGCTAATGAGGTTTGTTTTTTTTTTTTTGCAGGGTTGTTGAGATTTAAACAAAAGATAAGGTGCAAGTGTCGGGGTGTGACTAGCCAGGAACAGTGCCCAGGTTTCCCCTCCCGCGCTATCTGTACGCTATTGCCAGTGCCCACCTGGAGACTAAGGGATTCTGTGTGTTCACGAAGACCCAGTAGGAAAGAGAGCTGTATCGGCTGAGGATGACAACCCATGTTTGGTAGATTGAGTTACTGGCACTAATTCGTTATCCCTGCCTGAATCCACACCCTCTGTCCTGTTATTTTATAAACAAAGTGTAGCCTCCACCTCTTGACCTTGGCCTTGATCACTTGACTTGCTCTGGCCAAGGGCATGTGGGCAGAACTGATTCTGTTGGTTTCTGTGCTTCTCCTCACTGTTGGGCATTTCTGCCATTCCCATGGAAGAACTGCATTTCTGCCTCCCTCACCGTGGAAGAGTGGACCTGGACCCACCCCCGCAAGCAGCCGAGCTCGGCTGGACCCACTGTTTGAAGTGGGGCCCCTACCAAGCCCAGCCTACATCTGGACAGCACAGACTGTGGCTGCAAGGAGCAGAGCCACCCCAGCCATGAAGAATGAGCGCTTACTGGTGTCTGCCCCCGAGCTTTCGGGGTTTGTTGGTCATTTTGCGGGCTCTGCAGCACTGTGACTATAGCTAGCTGCCACGTGGTGGGAATTAATAATGAGACTCATGCAGGGCTGGACTGTACGAGGCTTGCTGTTGGCGCTCAAAAAAGGGCATGTAGACTGAGATGGTTAGGGAGGGCTTCCTGGAGAGAAGAAGGCCCCGGGCAGGAAGGAAAGCATATTTAGAATGAGCCACGTCCTGGATTGTAAGGAAGCAAATGGAGGCAGAGGAGGAGCTGGAAGCGGCCCTGCTCTGGCCTCCTGACGTCACTAACTGGGAAGTGTCGGTAACTAACCCCGGTCAGAGGGCACTGGCATCTCGATTCCCGTCCTGCACTGCCAGCCCGCGCAGACCCATGGGCCGTAGCCGTGGGCCACAGACCACCCCTGCTCACCGCACACGGGGACGCTGCATGCTTCTCTCCGCAGAGTAGGCATGTGGTGTAGCACCAGGGCCCAGTAATGCTGCCATCCGGGTTGCGGCAAAAATTCTCCCGCAGGTCAGCCCCCGGGTGGGTGGAAGAGTTGATTCTGGAATAGAAAGCGGCTCAGCGAGCAGCCTTCCCCCGCCACCCCCAGGGTCTCCGTGCCCCAGCATCGCAGCAGACAGGCCTGCGTGGCACTCACTCGGGCTTATGTGGGTAGCGGCTCCTCCACAGCTGGCACTCGATGCCTGACCGGGTGACGCTCACGTTTCCTCGGTAGTTCATCCCCACACCTTCCGCGCAGTTGCCTGCGGAGACCCCAGTCCAGGTGTCTGACGCTGAGGACTTGTCCACCCGCCCTTCTCTCCTCGTAAAGCTCTGTTGGTCCATCCCCTCCAAGCTACTTCTGCTCCATGACCCTTAACCTGCCTTTACTCAGCACTTCCTTTGTACCCAAAAGGCCTACAACCCATTCAACAGCAGGCACCCAGCATTCACTGAGCGCCCCCTGTGTGCCAGCTGTGTGCCAGGTGCTGTACCCGGGGCCAAGGACACAGCGATGAATAAGGCGGTCAGAGCCACGGTAGGTCCTGCCCTCACGGAGCTCATATCCAGCGGCTCCCCACCGCAGAATGAAAGCGTGAGCAAGGTCCTTAGGATCCGGCACTGGTCTGCCTATCCTGCTATCTCAGTCCTCAAGCCTCAGGGCCTTTGCACACGCTCGAGCCTTGGCCTTGGAATGCTTTCCTGTCTGCTCATCAGTGCATCCCACACATACAAGTAAAACTACTCCTGGGGAGTGGTCCTTGATTCTGCCAGCTAACGAAACGCTCCCTCTCCTGGAATTCTCTGGGCACCTGGAACAGAACTTTTCCATCAATTAATTTGATGTTTTGTATTTTTGCTTTCCTATGAAACTATGAGCTCCTTCATTCTCTTAAAATTCCCAGCACTTGACCACAGGGCTTGACAGGTTGCAGAGGTTTAGTGAGAGATCTACCGAATAAATCACTTAACGCATAAGATCAAGGCCGTGGTTAAAGCCGCGCTGCGGGGCCTGCTGCCGTGCTAATGGTGTACTCGGGCTGCGGTGGAGAGGGGCAGTGTGCCCGGAAGGCCCAGCAAGGTGGCGCATTTGCACCAGTTCGTGAAGGACGGGGCGGGTGGGGTGGTTCAGTGGTGAGGGCTCTCCACGGGGAGATAATCGTGCTAACAGGGGCCAGGATCTGACATATCTTGGCCTGTTTAGAGAAATGCTTGCTTTCAGGAAGCGAGGGCTCTGGGTTCAGGGTTGGTGCGATGCGAGAGAAGGCTAGAAGGGAATGTTAAGTTCAGAACCCACCAAGTTCACCAGGCTAAGAAGCCTGTGCTTTATTCCGGGGACAACGGGGGCGGTGTTGGAGAATGAATGGACGTTATCGAAGCTCTGCCTTGGGGACACGAGGAAGACCGATTGGCATGGGCAGGGGCTTGGCTGAGAATGAGGGCTTAGCATTAATTCATGACGCGTTCATTCATTTCCTCCTCCATAATTCCAGCATTCACTGAGCGCCCCCTGTGTGCCAGCTGTGTGCCAGGTGCTGTACCCGGGGCCAAGGACACAGCGATGAATAAGGCGGTCAGAGCCACGGTAGGTCCTGCCCTCACGGAGCTCATATCCAGCGGCTCCCCACCGCAGAATGAAAGCGTGAGCAAGGTCCTTAGGATCCGGCACTGGTCTGCCTATCCTGCTATCTCAGTCCTCAAGCCTCAGGGCCTTTGCACACGCTCGAGCCTTGGCCTTGGAATGCTTTCCTGTCTGCTCATCAGTGCATCCCACACATACAAGTAAAACTACTCCTGGGGAGTGGTCCTTGATTCTGCCAGCTAACGAAACGCTCCCTCTCCTGGAATTCTCTGGGCACCTGGAACAGAACTTTTCCATCAATTAATTTGATGTTTTGTATTTTTGCTTTCCTATGAAACTATGAGCTCCTTCATTCTCTTAAAATTCCCAGCACTTGACCACAGGGCTTGACAGGTTGCAGAGGTTTAGTGAGAGATCTACCGAATAAATCACTTAACGCATAAGATCAAGGCCAGTGGTTAAAGCCGCGCTGCGGGGCCTGCTGCCGTGCTAATGGTGTACTCGGGCTGCGGTGGAGAGGGGCAGTGTGCCCGGAAGGCCCAGCAAGGTGGCGCATTTGCACCAGTTCGTGAAGGACGGGGCGGGTGGGGTGGTTCAGTGGTGAGGGCTCTCCACGGGGAGATAATCGTGCTAACAGGGGCCAGGATCTGACATATCTTGGCCTGTTTAGAGAAATGCTTGCTTTCAGGAAGCGAGGGCTCTGGGTTCAGGGTTGGTGCGATGCGAGAGAAGGCTAGAAGGGAATGTTAAGTTCAGAACCCACCAAGTTCACCAGGCTAAGAAGCCTGTGCTTTATTCCGGGGACAACGGGGGCGGTGTTGGAGAATGAATGGACGTTATCGAAGCTCTGCCTTGGGGACACGAGGAAGACCGATTGGCATGGGCAGGGGCTTGGCTGAGAATGAGGGCTTAGCATTAATTCATGACGCGTTCATTCATTTCCTCCTCCATAATGAATCATCCTAGGGTTGCCAGGCATACAGCCAGGGGCAAAGACCCATCCTTGACCTCAGGAGCAGAAAGGCTATGTCAGCTGCCAGAGGCCACCGCCCCCACCCCCGGGCCTCGACTCCTACCCCACCCCGACTCTGCACCCGACCCCTACTCTGTCTCCCCACCCCAACGTCAGTTCCTCACCTTCCAGACATTCATTGAGCTTTTCTCGAGGATTTCTTGCCGACTCACAAGCTAGAAAAGACCCAGAGACACAGAGACTGAGGTGGGGACGGGGCAAGTAAAGGGTGGGACAGCGCTCAGAAACAGAGGCAAGGGCAGGCGATGGAAGGAAGGAAGGGACGAGGCAGGGGCGCAGGGACGGGCTGCTGGTGGACCAGAAGGCTTTGGGGTGGAGCCCTCTGCAGCTGGGGTCCCCAGGAGTCCCCTCCCAGAGCAAAGTCTTCCGCATGCTCACCTGTGTACTTGGCCCAGAACATAACCTGGAAAACAAGGCTGAGTATGAGGCTCTGGCAAGATCCTTTTGGCTTTTTAGAGTCAACTTTGTCTTCTCCCTATGTGCCCCACTTTCCCTTACTCTGGTTACCCCCTGGGGACGTGAGGGGAGCTGCCTGTACCCCTCCACCCTCCCAGGTCAGCCAAGACGGAAAGGGATTTCTGTGGGTGGGGTAAACTGGTGAGGAGCCCTGGGGAAGCGAAGGCTCCCAGGACACTGAGCCCCAGGCCTGACGAGAACCTCAGCGCCCGAGGGCACAGACGTCAGCAGCAGACCTAAAGCTGAGACACGGGCAGCGCCAGCGGCTCCAGAGATCCCAGCGCAGGCAGATGGCTAAAGACTGAGGAGCCCCCTTCCCAAGAAGCCCTGGAGCCTCGCTGGACCCTGGGGCCTTGACACAGCCAAGGCGCTGGGCTCTCCCAGAGAGACTGAGCTGTTCACCCTGGCAGCCCAGTGAAACGCACGTCGCGATCAACAGAGAGCTGCCGTGCTCCTCGGGCCCGTCCTCTGTGCTCCTGCAGCTGGGACCCCTTGGAGGGAGCCGGGCCCTGCCTCACCGGAGCCTCACCGTGGCACTGGGAGACTCAGGGCCTCGAAGGCCTCCTCGCGGCTGCACGGCTCCTCCAGGCATTCTCGCTCCAGGTTGCCCTTCCGCAACTCCTCCAGGAAGCCCTTGTTGGCACGGCGGGCCCGCTGGAGCAGCGAGGATGCTTGCTGATGGGCCAGGAACACTGCAGGGGGGACGAGGGTGGGATGGCGGCCACCGTGGGGGCAGGAAGCAAGCCCTGCTGGCTTCCAAAACGGAGGGAGGGGGCCTCTGGGATGGCGGCAGGCCCCGGAAGGCTGCTGATGGCAGCCCACTAGTCCCCTCCTTCCACGGGTCACCCCCAGCCCACCTTCCATATTGCCTGAGAGCAGCGGCCACTGTCCGTCCGGCCTGGAGCACCCGACCGCTTCCCTGAGCTGGACATGGTGCGGAACTGGGGACCGGCCCTGTTTCTCTCGGTGGACACCCCAGCCCACAGACCCACGCCCTGCTCCGCCAGCCTGCCGAGCTTCCAATGGCCCCCTTACCATGCTGGCTGTGCGCGAGGCTGAACAGGGCAGCCAGGGCCAGGCAGCCGGGCAGCCGTGGGCCTCGGACGCGCACCATGGTGTGTCCGCTCCCGGCACTTCTCTGTGAGCTGGTCCTGACCCCACCGGGTTAATGTTGAACCAACGTGAAGAAATCAGCCGGGAGGCGGAGGTCGGCGGTTCAGGGCCGTAGGGACACGCAGCTGGAGAGCCCACCCCCGCCATCCGGGAGGAAGCCCCAGAGCAGAGCCCAGAGGTGCTGCCACCGTCCAGCCTCTCCTTCTCCGGTGTCAGTGGGGTCACAGGGTTCGCCTGCAGGCTCCTTCCCACCCTAATGCACAGTGATGGTCGCTTTGAGCTCCGTGAGCCTGTCTTCTCCTCTGGGCAGTGGGGAGAGTGTCTTGTTGTAGAGACTGAAGGAGATTCTAGGAGGGGCTTAGTGAGCTGCAGCTGTGTGCAGGAAAGCCTGCGGGGAGGGCTGACATGGAGGGCAGGGTGTGGCCAGATGGAGCCGGGGGTCCCAAGTCCCTTCCTGCCTGGGAGCCGGGGAGGCGGGTTCGTGTGTAGCGGGAGGAGGAGCCGGGCCCTGGGCCTCCCGGGCCTCCGGTCTGTCTTCGTTCCCAGGTCGGCCAGGACCGGTGGCCTGCAGGAGCAGCTCAGACCTCCACCCGCCAGCCTCCAGGGCTGGGCCCTCCCTCTGCCCCCGCCTGTCTGCCCCGGAGCCGGGCACCCTCCCCATTCCCCGATTGCAGAATGAAAGGTAAATATTGGTCCTGGGTCTAATTAGGACAGAGGGCCAAAGAGCAGGCACATAGGGAGCACGGGTTTCTGCCTCGCCACCCTCGGGGCCTGGCCGTCTGGGGTCTGGACCGGGGTCATGTCCAGTGTGGGAAGATCGCAGGGAGAGGCCCAGGGCAGAGCATGGGACGGAGGGGTGGCAGGGAGCCAGGGACCAGGGCTCCTAGGAGTCCGCTCAACTCCTGGGTGGCCCGCTTCCACTGTGTATATATATATATACATATATATATATATTTACATCATACACACACTCATTCCTGTTTTTCTATGTATTTTAAAAACTGAGGTTTAGCTTGTACACAACAATGTTGAAACGACTCACAGTGTTTCACTCAAACTGTTGTTATACACACATCCATGTAACTGCCACCAGCTCAAGAAGAGGACTTTTCCAGCCCCCAGCAGACTCCTTTGAGTCATTCCTGAGATAATCACTACTCTAACCACCACCATTACTACCACAGACCAGTGTTCCTGCTTTTGCACCTCATCTAAACGGAAACCACCAGCATACAGCTGTTTGGCTGGCTTCTCTCGCTCAGCACGTCTCTGATGTTCACCCCTGCTGCGTGTATCAGCCCTCCGGTCCTTTTAAAGGGGTGTAATATTTCATTGCGTGAATATTGTAGTTTCATTCATACATGCACCTGTTGGGGGGCTTCCTGGGGGGTGCTAGTGGTGAGCAACCCACCTGACAATGCAGGACACATAAGAGACTCGGGTTTGATCCCTGGGTTGGGAAAATCTGCTGGAGGAGAAACGGCAACCCACTCCAGCACTGTTGCCTGGAGAATCCCAAGGACAGAGGAGCCCGAATTAGGCCTCCACCCGGGGCTATAGTGAGTGGTACTGCTGTGGATATTCCTGGACAGGTCTCCTGGTGTAGACAAGCACTGATTTCTGTTGCATGCAGAGGATCCAGGAGTGGGCCCCAAGGCAGGCATTTGTTTTGACTAAGACAGTTTGACAAATAGTCGTCCCGAGTGGTTGTACTGGTTTACACTCCCACCGGCAAGGTTTGAAGACTTGCACAGCTCCTGTTACACCAGCTCATCCACCCATCACAGCGACCATTCTGAGGGCTGTATTCCCTGTTGACGGATGATGTTGAACCTACTCCACTTTTTTTTTCTTCTTAATGGTGAAAAGATCGCACCCCATTAATTTCTTTAAAAAGTCCATACGAGTAAGGAAGAGGGTAGAGCTGAAGAGGGATGTAGTTTCATCCTTCCTGATTTTTTTTTTTTTAAGGAGGAGCCTCCGCCCCCTCACTATGGCCATGCGGAACTTCCCAGACCAGGGATCAAACCTGTGTACACTGCAGCGGGAGCGCAGAGTCTAAACCCCTGGACTACCAGGGAAGTCCTCATCCTGCC
Organism: Madoqua kirkii; assembly: GCA_006408675.1. Lineage (NCBI taxonomy): Eukaryota > Metazoa > Chordata > Mammalia > Artiodactyla > Bovidae > Madoqua > Madoqua kirkii. The sequence continues at coordinate 33,711 of SJYC01104708.1, forward strand.
TGCTTGAAGGCAGGTGCCCTTCCCTCTGCTGAGCAGCAGCCCAGGCCAGTGCTGAGTCCACCTGAGCGGGAGGAGAGGGTGTTGGCACAACAGCAGCCCCCTTCTCCCGAGAGTTCCGGGGCCTGCTGACTGCCCTGCCTATTCCCTCACTGCCAGAAACCCCCGTCCTGACAGCCAGGTACCGCAGCACTCCGGAGAGTGCTGGCTTGGGAGGCTGGTCCTGGGGTGCACTACCTGTAAAACCAGAAATACAACAACATTCCCTTCGCAAGGCTGTTGTTGAGAAGCTTAAGGTCACACTGGCCTCTCCACAGGCTCTTTTTTGAGTTGCAGCCTTGCCGAGTCCATGGCACGCTCGTGCACAGACACGGCTGTGCAATGGCAAGGCTTGGCCATGTCTTCCGGAGCTGTTTTCAGACGATGTTCCCGAGGAGAAAGCATGAGATTTGGTTATAAGGATTCCTGCTTTCCCAGGCTTGTTCCTGGATTTATGAACCAGGATGATGAATTTACAAGCCGTGGTAGACCCCACGGCTACGTCCATTTAGCGGGGAGAACTTTTCTGACAAGAACTTCACTTTGAGCATGTCCAGATGTCTGGTCCTTGGCAAACGCTGGACTCAACCCAAATGGTTCAGCTGGTTGTCAGCACAGTTAAGAACGATGGGTTGGATGGCCAGACTGGGTTCTTTGCTCAGGAGAGAGACGGCATGGATACTGTGGAGGCCATGAGCACCTGGAGCCAGGGATGGCAAGACCAGCAAGAAGACTCTCGGCCCTTCGGATTTTCTTTTTTGGGGGGTAGCATTTTCTGAGCCATGCCACCCAGCATGTGAGATCTTAGTTCCCCAACCAGGGACTGAGCCTGCATCCCTTACTTTGGAAGCATGGAGTCTTAACCACTGGATCACCAGGGAATCTCCGTTATGACCAATTTGATTTTGTGTTTTCTTATCTCCACGGTTCCTCTTGTCCCTGCAGAGACCTCCTCCCAGCTCTCAAATCCTGCTGTTGCTCTCACTGTAATTCTTCGAATTCCAAATACCTCTTGTCTCCTTCCAGGCCTAGTTGGATCCAGTTTACTGTTGGGAAGTAAAAACTAAATTACTCCCCCAAAGCATATTATGTTTGTAAAGTCTCACAAGGCCTGGCACACAATGAGCACTCAGTAAACAGCATGGATTATGGGATATGATGCAACAAGGAATCCACAATGATGCCAATGAAGGGTTCTTCCTGAAACAGTGAACCTGGACTGGATCAGACGTCTCGATTTAATTACTAGTTTAGAGGACGCACAGACAGCAGAGATTTAAGTAAGACACTGACTCCGAGGAAGGAGGGACATTTGACAGGACAGATGACCCTGGTTTCTCTAGCAACTTCATGACATGGAAATGACAGGGGTGCGTGGCAGAGACCGTTAGAAAAGCCCTAACAACGAATGCACGAAGGAAACAGGATGACCGTGACTGGCTCAGACCTTTGAACACATCAACTGTAAAAAGACTAATTTTGCACAAATAAAATCTAAGCATAGGTTAGATATGCAGTGATATGGAAGAGTTATTTTTAGTTTGCTCAGTGTTAGCTGACATAGTGCTTTTAAATTCCTGTAAGTTACAGATTATATGTAGGGAATTACAATACACAGATGAAACAAGCAGGGCAAATGTTAATGATCATTAAATCTAGGGGTAGGGATTGTTACATTATTCTTTCACATGTTTTCTGTTTGAAAATGTTCATGATGAAAGTGGACTTAATTCCTTAAGAAATGGAGGCCGGGATTATCAAGTGGGTCCCAGTTGGATAGCCGCCCTGCTCTCGAGTGAACACAAGCTGCACCCACTCTTTATTTTGTGGAGAGGACCGAGGGAGAGCACCCCTCTGTGAATGCGGCTCCGGGGGAATCCGAGAGTTCTGTGGGACAGGGTGGCACGTCCATGGGTGAAGGGCCCCAGCGGACGGAGCACAGGCTCGGGCCTCAGGGCCCACCGCAAGCCGCCCAGCCTCCGGGGACCTTTTCCCTGGAATTCTCTGGGGCCAGGAGGCACCCACATTCAAGCTTGTCATTCCTGCTTTCACCACAAACACATACCTGCACCTTTCAGGCAGGTTGAATTTTCCTCTGAGAACAAGGCCATAATGAGAGGTTGCATGTTGGCATCAAAAAAATCATGGGTGAAGCCAAAATTATGTTCTAAAGTTCTATAATCACTGAAAACAGCCAAATTGTGTCCCAGAACATAGAATTATAGAATTTCAGAGCCGGAAAGATCAGCTATTACTAAGCTCAGACATTTTGAAACCTAGGCCTCTGAGCATGTACCACATGGTGGCTTGTGTTTTGCATATTAAAAAAACCTCAAAATATTATAAAAGTAATTTTTATAATTTTCCCCCCAGGCATTCCCTGGCAGTTCAGTTTTATTGCCGAGGACCCTGTTCGATCCTTCATGGGGAGCTAAGACTTGATAAGCTACGTGGTGGGGCCAAAAAATAAAAAAGGAATTTTCTCCCTTTTGGCTGAAATTATATCTTTTTAGATGCTTGCCTTGTCTTTTGTTCCTTAAGCTGATCAGCAGGTTTCTATTTTGTTTTAAAAATATAAATCAATTTTTCTTAATAAAATTTTTTTAAAATATAAGACCCACAGAAGAAAAAAAAAAAAGTGAGCCAAAAAAGGCTTCATGATGAAGCTGAGATTGGGATCCACTGACCTGGTCATTTCCCAGGTCATTGAAGAAAGGGGGCCTCGGAGCTGGGAAGCTAATGGTCAAGGTCTTACAGAGAGGTGGTGATCCGGCGAGGACCAGCCCCTGCCGCCCGCCTCCTGGGCCACCGCTCTTCTCATATGACCCCGTCCTGACAGTTTGACAGGGCACAGCCTAACTGCACTTATCCGAGGGGGATCCGTTCTAAGACCCTCAGTGGATGCCCAAGACCATGGGTAGTACTGAACCTTGTCCATACCTCTGTTTCCTATACTAACGGGAGTGTCGTCTACACTGGACGACGGGATGACGCACACCCTGGGTGGGAGGGCAAGACTTCACTGTGCTACTTAGAGTGAGTTCACAGCTTAAAATTTGCAAATTATTTCCAGAATTTTCTATTTAATGCTGTTGGATGGGAGTTGACTGTAGGTAACTGAAACCATGGAAAGTGAAACTGAGGCGGGGCTGGGGGGTCTACTGTATGCCCACAGGACGTGCGCCTGGGCACAAAAGCACCAAGTGAGGCTGACCTGCCGGCAGCAGGGACCTCAGTCTGTCCTCTGCGTTAAGGGGGCTGCTTCCAATACTGTTTCTTTCTTTTTTAATTTGGTTACGCCGAGTCTTAGTTGAAAGATGTGAGATCGAGTTCCCTGACTAGGGATGGAATCCAGACCCCTGCATCGGGAGTGCAGTCTTCAGCACTGGACCACCAGGGAAGTCCCTCCAGTGCTGTTAATAACCAGCTGCAATTGTTAGGTGCTCATCATGTGCCAGGTATGTAGTACTGATGAGGTAGGTACTACAGCTAGTCCCATTTTATGGATGAGGAAACAGAGGCATGGAGAAGTAACTTGCCTGAGTTTTTGCAGCTGGTTCAGGGTGAAGCTGTGATCCACACCTGCACTTGTCTAGTCCACGTACCAAATTTCATTCTATTGTAAAGATTTTCCTCACAGTATTAAAGCTGCAAGTCAGGATAAAAGATCCCTTGTCTCCCGCCCTTTCTGACGTTTGGCTCAGCAGCTATACACAATGCGTGGTTCGATCTGTGAAAAAGCTCCCAGCAACGTTTTCATTGGAACTCTGCTCTACAGCAAGCAGCAGCATTCACATTCGGTGCTAAATACACCAAACAGTTCAAAGTGACTTCATCAGTGGATGGAGAAAAGTAGGGAATAAAGGACTTCCAACACTGTAATGAAACAGGAACTGTTTTGATACACGGGAGGGGATATTTTCTCAAACGATATTCCCGTGATCAGTTTTCCCCAGAACTGTCACTGCATTTCATTTCCATTGGGGAGGCACTAAGGTGGGCTTCAGAAGGCCTGGGGCCGTCCTGGTTCTCCTCTTCACTGGTCTCGCCTCCGTGGGAGACCTCTCTCTTGGCCCATTATCGCATATGAAACGGGAGGAAGTTGAACGATGCTCTTGGACACCCATTCCCACTTCAGCCGTCAGTGTTCTGAGGACAGGCTGCGAATCCAGGTGCCTCTGAATTTGGTGACAAGATCTGACACTGCCCTGCATCTCCAGGGACAAGCAGTGGAGAGAAAAGGCCCCCATCTGTGTGAAGATGTACCAAAGTGGGAGATAAACACCCCAGCTTTTGGCCTGAGGATGGTTGTGGGCATTGACGGGCCTTCTCAGCAACCCAAAGTACCCCTGTGTCCCCACACAGTTCAATCTCGAGCAACAGTCATGTCCCAGGTTACCTAACACTGGCTGGACACAGCTGAGCGGTCACTTGAGTTGGAATGGCCTGGCCGAACTGGAGACGGAAAGAGTAAGACCTCCAGGCTGCATCAGGGGGTTGGCTGAGTCAAAACTATTATCAGAAGCTGTTTTTCAGGTTTTGGATAGTGTGGGTTTGCTTTCCACAGATTGTCACCGTCTCTCGCTGTCTTTCCTCTTCTTGGACAATCTCAGAATGATGCTCTGCCAGGAAGTTATTCAGGCTGGGTGGGTGGATGAATTAGTCAGCAGCGAAGCAGAAGACACAACGCTGCTCGTGGCGCCATGATCGAGTGATGGGGAGCCGGAGGACATGCCACGCTGCGATCCTGGCTCTCACTGTGTGGTCTCGGCTGGGACTAGCCCGCTCTGAATCGGTTTCTCATCTGTGAAATGGGGGCACGACACCCAGTTAGCAGGCCAGGAGGAGGAGGGAACAAGAATGTGAGCCCCATCTCTCCTGCCTCCCCTTTCTCAGAGCAGCCTCCAGTCTGGCTTCCAGCTGCCCTCACTCAGCTCACTGGCAGCCTCTGCAAATTTCCACCTTCTCAACAGGCACAGCCATTGGCGCCCTCTGTCCTTGCCGAGATGCTCTTCCATCAGTTTCCATGACTCAGACGCGACGTTTCCCGCTTTCATCAGAGGCTGCCTTAGTCCCTCCTGCGGGGCTTCCCCCTCCCCATAGGTGGTGCTGTTCCTGCTAACCGGCAATCTCCCTCCTCAGCCCAGCCCAGCCCACATCACAGCTGTCCTGCTCCCACCCAAGGGCCACCGATCTGGCAAGTCAGAGTCGGAGCCAGAGCTCTCTCTCCCTCTCCGGATCCCGTCGCTTCTACCTTCCAGAGAACGTCACCCCAAGCCCTGGCCACCACCTACCGTCCCTGCCCAGCCCTCACCTCCTTCCCTACCCCGCCTGGGCCACGCTGGCCCTTGCTCTTGCTTGAACCCGCTGGGCCCTGGTAGCCCTGCTCCCTCTGCCTGCAGCCCGGCTGTCTGCAGACACTGACCTGGCCCCTCCTCTCCACAGCGCCACCTGATTCCTTACTGGAGGCCTTCCCCGACCACCCTCTGCGGAGTTTCGCTCCCCATTCCAGCCCCTCCTCGTGTTACTCATCGCTGCGAGGACCATGATCGAGTATGTATGTGTTTCCTGGCTCTTTACACACAGACGGTTGTTGCTCTACCCTGATGCCCAGCACACAGGAAGCGCCGTTTGCTGGGTGACTGCATTCCCACGGCTGCCAACTTTCCCTGCCACCTCACTGACTTCCCACACCTGCCTCTCGCCCGCTCATCCTCTCCAGGGGTCTCTTTAAATACCAATCTCCCACCCCTCTGCTCACCACCCTTCAGAGTCCCTCAACGTCCCGAGAATAAACTCCACACTCCCAAAGCAAGGCCCGTGTGACCTGGCCCTGCCTCCTCGCCCCTCGTTCCGTTCCAGCCACGCTGGACCCAGGGGCTCACGCCCCAGACCCTCACAGGGGCATCTTCACACGCAGCTCCCCACACCTGCACCTCCCCCCCCACTGACTCATCCCCCACGCGGCAGCTGAAAGGCAGGGCAGCAGAGCGTGGAGGGTGAGCGCCCGACTCCGTGGGTTTGAATCTCAGCTGTCACCCAGTGGCTCTGTCACTCTGGGCAGGACGCTGAAAGCTCTTCACTCCTGTTTCTTTACCTCACCGGACTGCTATGAGGGTTACATGAGTAAACTCACAGAACGGACTGGCCCACAGAAAGGGATGTTTATTCTCATCTCCTGTGGGCGCCCTCCGATCCCGAGCTGACCCGCCCCATTCAGCAGGCTCACAGCACGGGGAAGCACTGGTCCCTGAACTCAGTGCCCTGCGCTCCTGCACACCCGCGCTCTGCAAAGCCTGCCGCCTCTGCTTCACTCATAGCTGCGTTCCCAGCAACTCGGGCAGGCCAGGCCCACTGTGTTGATCCCAAACACACGTTCGTTCTTTGCTCTTTCCCTCCACGGGGCTGCCTTTAGCCAGACGCACAGAAGGTGCAGACCTGGCCCCAGCCACCTGCAGTGAGTCTGGTGAGCTCAGCACAGAACAGAGGCCACCCTCACAGCCTGAGGGTGGGGAGAAAAGCTGCCAAAATAACCTCCAGTCTGACCCGGAGACTTGTGAGCGGTGAGCTGAGTCTCTCTGGCCTTTTAACCCTCAGAGTCACCTGTTTAGGACCAAAGAGAAGTACACATCCCCCAGGGAGCTAGGCAGGAGAGACAGAACCTGGTACTAAGCTCCCGGGCAGGGCCACCTCCACGGTGATCAAACAGGCACCTCGAGGAGTTCCCAGGGAGGCAGGCAGAACAAGCTCCCCAGTAGGCTGAAGGAACATTCCACAGAAGATCCGTAAGTGGTTTACCTTACTAAGGGTCTTGGGGAACAATGTGGTTGTCTGGAAACAGGAAGGGAAGTCCCTGACCTGCTCCTCACTGGCCTCTATTGGGAGCCAGGAGAGGAAGCTCACCCCGTGCAGATACCCGAGCCTCGCTCAGAGCTCTGTGGGGGAAGGCGAGGCTGTCAGCTGCCCGTCTCTACCGCCACCACCTCCGCCCAGGCGCTGACACCCAGGTCCTTGTGGATGAGCACCAGGCCGGGGGCAGGGCCCGGCTCCTCAGGCGCCACGAAGCACTTCTCCTGGCTCTGGGGAACGGTGACCTCAAAGATGTCCCGGGCCGGGCCACTGTCCCCTTCGCCACCTGCGTCCTGCAGGAGCACCACGGCGGGCTCGGGAGTGGTGGGCGGCATGCAGGGCGGGCTGGCGGGGGCCCTGGGCTGGTGGCTGAGCTGGTGCCGCCTGAGGCTCTGCAGGAGCGCGTAGCCCATGCCACAGGAGGGGCAGCGGTGGGGCTTGTCAGCCAGGTGGGATTTGAGGTGGCGCCGCAGCTTGGTGGCCTGTGTGTACGCCCTGCCGCACTGCGGGCAGGGGAAGGGCCTCTCCCCGAGTGCAGGCGCTCGTGGGCGCGCAGCGTGTGCGGGTCCCGGAGCGCCTTCCCGCACACGGGACACAGGTGGGCCTCGCCCGTGTGGGAGATGAGGTGGCGCCGCAGCTCGGGCCGCTGTGGGAAGGCGTCGGCGCAGTGCGGGCAGCGGTACGGGCGCTCCCCCGTGTGCAGCCGCAGGTGCCCGCGCAGGCTGCCCCGCTGGCGGAACGTGCGGCCGCAGTGTGGGCACGGGAAGGGCTTCTCCCCCGTGTGCAGCCGCATGTGGTTCCGCAGCGAGCCCTGGCTGGCCAGGGGCCGCCCGCACACGGGGCAGGGGCACGGGGCGGGGGCTGCCGCCACCTGGTGCGTCTTGCGGTGCAGCCGCAGGGAGGGCCGGCGGGCGAAGGCCTTGCCACACTGCTCGCAGCTGAAGGGCCGCGCGCCAGAGTGGACCACCTGGTGCTCTCTGAGGTCGCGCCGGGTGCCGTAGGCCTTGTCGCACTGCGGGCAGGGGAAGGGCCGCACCCCGCGGTGGCCCAGCGTGTGGGCTTTGAAGCTCTCCTCTGAGCTGTAGCTCTTGCCGCACTCGGTGCAAAGGAAGGGCTTGTGGCCCGTGTGCACGAACGCGTGCTTCTTCAGGTGGCAGAGCTGCAGGAAGGCCTTGCCACACTCCCCACAGCGGTGCCGTCGGCCCTGTTTCGGGGAGCCTCCCACCGGGCCAGGGGGGCTCCGCAGGCATGTGGGGAAGCCAGGGCCCTGCGGCTCTCCAGTCGCCTGGGCCCCGGGCTCTGAGGTCTTCGCTCTGGGCGGGCGCTGACCGCTGGGGCTCTGCAACCTCTTGACCAGGTGAGCACACAGCTGGGGGGCCCTGTCAGAAGAGGAGGAACTGGCCTCACCCCTCGCAGGGCCCTGCTGGGGAGCGCAGCTGCTCTGAGGCTCAGGTGGCGCCTGGGTCTGGGGCAGGTCCTCCTCGTCCTCGCTGCCATCTGCAGGCAGCAGGCCGAGTGGCTGGCTCTCCTTGCGGACCGGGGCCTGGGTTGGGGTCTAAGTGCAGGGCTCACCACACTCTCTGCCTGGATGCCTGGGGGTGACTGGTGGCCAGGATCTGCAAGGCAAGAGTAGGGCACTGGGCTTAGTAGAGACGGTAGCAGGTGGTCATGGTGGTCTCGCCAGGAAGTTCTAAGAATACGTCTTCTCCTCCTCCACCCCTGAACCGCGGAGGGAGCCATGACACCCATCTCTTCCCTGGATCATCAGCCACGTTGCTTCTGGCCAGTCTCAGGGGCCTTCTGGGGAGGCTCTCCCGAGAGCCGCAGCATTCTAGACATCTGAGTGATCCCTAGAGAAGGCCATCCCAGAGTGCCCTTGTGCTCCCTCTGGGTACAGGCAGGCATTTCTGATGAGCTGAGACCACCACCTCCTCACTTTAGCTCATCTGAAAATAAAGGAACCCACATCCCCAGCCCAGACAGAAAAAGAAAAGTAGGAAAGCTGGGAACTTTACACACAGCTTGCTGTCTTCATCCAGGTGACCTTACTATTCTGGGAAACTTAACTCAGGAAGATAAAACATGCAAACATCTACACAGCCGACCACTGAACAACACAGCTCTGAACTGCACGGCCCACTTATGTGTGGATTTGTTTCAACAGAAATTTCAACCACAGCACTACACAGTCACGGGTGGATGACTCTGTAGATGCAGAATCACAGATATGGAACCTTGGACATGGAGGTCTAGCTGTAAGTTATATTCAGATTTTTGACTGCCCAGAGAGAGCCAACGTCCCTAACTCTTATGCTGTTCAAGAGTCAACTATACTGTTCATTCCATGGAAAAGACTCATTACTCATCAAAAAGACCATCCAGTGAGTTTACATTCCCAAACTCCTTAAACCTCTCACCTGAAAATTCCAGTCTTGCTGCATCCATGATCCTAAGCCGCTGTCATTGTGCCATGATCCTTACCCCAAGCCTGATCATACCCACCCCTATGCCATACTGAAAAGTCCACCTTATACCAGACTTTCAAATTTCAATAAATATCAAGGCTTTGCCTTTCCCCTCAGAAAAGCTATTGTTCTCCCCTGCCGTCTTACACCGTGAGCTCTGCTTTATCTTATCAACAGAGGTAATTCAGGTGATAACGTGGGAAGCCAGCGTTTATCTGGCACATACCTGGGCAAGCTTCCGCTGCATCCTCCCCAGGGGAGGCCGCTTCCTGTCGCACAGTAGACTCCACTTCTGCCGCCGCCGAGGATGCCACTTCCTCTAGCCTGCGCTGGGTCTGGCTCAGGTGCTCGGAGGGAAGCTGGGGCCACAGCCGCAGCTCAAAGCCCGGCGGCACGAGCCGGGACACCTGCAGGTGCAGCCTCTTGCCGATTCGCACCGGGGCCACGTTCCCCTCGCCCTCCAGCCTGCCCCGCTGCACCAAACTGCAAAGCAGAGCACGGGCTAGCCCAGGAGCTCCCTTTCCAGCGGCCCTCCCTGGAAGCCCCAGCTTCTTAGCTGTCTGAGTCCTACAGGACACTGTGCCTCTGGAAACAGTGGGAAACATCTCTGGCTGGGACTTACAGACCATTTCCGGCTCCACCCCATGCTACTACAACAGGCCCCAGAGGCGCACCCCCGCTACACACGCTCCTGTAACTTACCTAGTCCAGCCTGCACTCTGCTCACAAGCACACACATCTCCCCATGAGCCTAGTGACACGTCCTGAAATAAACCAATAAAAGTCCTTCTCCCATGTGCTGGAGGGGGCCAGGGTGAAACAAACAACGACAACAAACCCTGATGAAAGCTTCCTGAGACAGATCTAAGATGAAGTCCCTGGAAGGTTAAATGGTTGCTGGTTTGCCTCTCCGGGGCTACGCTGTTTTGAGTTTTCATTCAATAAAGGCCAAAACCAAAAAACTGTCCCTCACCCCCTCCCAAGCTGTGCCTGCTGCTGCTGCTGCTGAAGTCACTTCAGTCGTGTCTGACTCTCTGCGACCCCATAGACGGCAGCCCATGCGGCTCCCCCGTCCCTGGGGATTCTCCAGGCAAGAACACTGGAGTGGGCTGCCATTTCCTTCTCCAATGCATGAGAGTGAAAAGTGAAAGTGAAGTCGCTCAGTCGTGTGGAGGATTAGGAAACTGAACAGCAGAAGCAATAAGACTTACATATGAGTTCAATGAGGTGTGGCATAGAACTAGTTATACGACAAAGCTGGGATTTAACTCCATGGCTTTGAAATTCCAAAAACCTTTGCTCTTGACTTTGGGGACTACTGACACTCCTCTAATCCACCTTTTCTTTTCTTTTTTTACATTTTGGCTGTGCCACAGTGGAATGTGGGACCTGGTTCCCAGAGGATAAGGGATGAAACCCTGCCCCCTGCGGTGGAAGCGGAGAGTCTTAACCCCTGGATCGTCAGTCCCCTCTACTAACCTACCTTTTAACAACTTTTTGCACCTCCTTAGTTACCGCAAGAGAGGGGAAACAACAATCCCTGAGAGACCGGGCACAAACTACCTCCTATCTCTAGAAATACCCTGCACCTTCTACCAATCTGGAACGTGATCTGGAAACGTCTAATTTTCAACCACGATGAGGAGACGCCTGTCCCTCCATACCTTCTTCCGCTTTGGTTCCACTCCATTTCCCTTCTGCTCGGAGAAAGACTCCTCTTCCAGCGGCCCCCAGAGCAGTCCCGGCTGCAAGGGCTCGCCGACACACCAGACCCCCAAGCGCTGTTCCGCGGTGAGTGAGGGGCCAAGGGCCAAGCCCCGGGGGAGGCTCTTCAGAGCGAGGATGGCTCGGGTCGGTCCGGGCGGGACCTCTTTGAGTCCCGGTGCACAGCCTTCGCTGGGAGGGCTCCATCCCGAGTCCGGGCCCAGGCGTGGATCGGGGGCTGCGGGGAGAGAGGAAGCGGCCCAAGAGGTCGTGGGGGTGCCGAAAGGGGGGGTGAGGAAGGAAACGCGAGGTCCAGCTAGGCTTTAGGAGCCTGAGGGCCCTCTAAGGGTTCCAAGAGGGCCCTCCGCTTCGAGGGCTCTTAAGAAGGTCCCAGTGACTCGGAGGGCACCGGAGGGGGACGCCAGGCTCGGGAGGAAACCGGTCAGGGAAGAAAGAGTTGACCAGAGAACGTCCGGTGTTGCCAGAGCAGAGCGGAGAGTCGGAGACACCCGCAGGTCACTCACCTAACTGCGGTCTCCCCTTCCCCCAGAGCAGCTCCTCGGTCTCCTCCATCCCGGGTAAGAAAGCCTCCTTCCGCCGGAAGTGAGCTCTGCCTTCTCAGCTTCCCCTGAGGAACAGTCACGGACAACCAAATTTCCTTTCGGGAAAGAATCCAAAGAGTCAGACCTCACGGGTGCACAGGACCGGGGGTTTGGGAGAATTTGGTGAGGCCAATCTCTGACCGGGAACAACACGAGCTTAGAATTCCGGAGGTCCCCCAGGGATCTGAGTATCCGGTAAGGAGGAACTAATTATTCTAGGCGCTTCCCCCTGGAGGGACCACCCGGACAGTGACACTGTTCCTCCTCCTGGTGGGCACGTACGCAGGCACGTACGGAAGGGGAGGAGCTTCCGCGGAGGCCTCGTTGGGACCCGGCGGCAGGTCGGAAGTGGGTTGGAGGTGTGGCGGAAGTAGCTGGGGAGTGGAGGGACTGGGAGGGGGTGGTTCCCCGCGAGACAGAAGAGCCGGATGTTTGCAGATCTTTGACAGGCGTGGCAGGGAGAGCGGTGCCCCTCCACGGTGAGCTGCAGGGTGCAGGGTGCAGCTGGGGGATGACGGGGGCAGGAAAGGGACAGGTCAGATCTTCTGAAGGAAGGGGGTTCAGATGGGGAGGACCGGAGCAGACCCGCGGAAGAGAGCGAGGGTGGAGTGGGGCCTGGGAACCTGGCCTTCCCACTGCGCGGGCTCTGCTCCACTCGGATCTGAAGTGAGAGAACTTTACTTCCTCGTTCCTGGGCGCCTCGCTGGCTGTCATCGAGCAAACTCGTGGGAAGGGCAAGTCTCCCCGGTTCCAGCTGGGCATGCACGAAGACCAAGAGGTTTGGGGGAAGAAGTTTTCCACCTTTGCCGTTTCTCGGGTTACATTTTCGTCTTCGTGACATAGCCGGGTTTGGTAAAGCATGAGTTTCTGTGCAGATGTGGCTATGTTGTGAGATTTGCATTTTCACAATTCTGGAGTCCCAACTAGGAGGGCGATCCCAAAGCCAGAGAATACGATTTCATGTTGTTTATTCCAGTTATCCACGGAGGAGATTTGGGAAGAAGCTTTACTTTGCCCTTTTTTGTAGAACTTTGAGAATCGCTTGAATAACAGTCCCTTAGAGAAGTATTGAAGGAATTGACCTGCACAAAGGGACCACCTTAAGGCAGACATGGGTTAGAATCTTGACTTTGCTGTATGACCCTAAGCAATTGCCTTATTATTACTATTTTTTCTTGTGCTTGGTTTCTCAAACTGTAATGGGTCTTACATACCTCTCTTGTTTTACATACCTCACTGGTGCTGTTGTGAAAAGATAATTTGTATCCAGCTCATGGATGGTAGGTTCCCTTTTCCTCTTAGGATACAAATTGACTTGTTCTGTTACTCAAAAAAATGAGCATCTACTCTGTGCCAAATGTAATTTTGAGTAGGTCAGGCAGGATTTCTTAAACAGGAATTCTCAGAGGGCCTGTGAATCCCTTAAATTTCATGCAAGATTTCATGCTCATCTGATTTTGCTGAGGGAAAAAGCCACTAATTTCTCCAGAATTTCAGAGAGCTCCAGGACTTCTGCCTAAAGTGAGTCTTGAAGATTTTTGTAAAGGTTGACATTTTACCAACTGAGAAGGGAAAATTTACTCTGAGAGTAAAGGCTTCCCAGGTCGCTCGGTGGTAAAGAATCCACCTGCAATGCAGGAGATATGGGTTCCATCTCAGGGTTGGGAAGATCCCCTGGAGAAGGAAATGGCAACCCATTCCAGTATTCTTGCCTGGGGAATCCCCATGGACAGAGGCACCCGGTGGGGTCACAAAAGAGTTGAACATGACTGAGTGACTAACAACAAAAAGAATGTTTTGCAGAGTGGTGCAGGACTTGGAAGCGACAGGAGTCTTGGGCAGCCAGGATACTTCTTTTCCACTATTTTATGTTCCAGTTTCCCTGCACTAGCCTCCCTTCCCCTCCCCCTGAATGGGAGCTGAGCTCTGGGCTCACTTGGTCAAGAGCTGTTGGTTGGAAAGTGATGAGAGAGGCCAGACTGGCTGGGAGGGGGAAACAAGAATGATTAGTTGTGCTGGCAAAGGAGGTTATGGGGCAGGGGAGAGGTCAGTTTGGAAGAACTGGCAAAATGTGAGAGTTACTGGAAGAGGTGGGGTTAAGCTCATCCCTTTGAGAAAGTGTCCCTCTCCCTCCCTCATACATACTTCAACTCCCAGCTGTTTATTCTAATCCTGTTGTCCACTTTAGCATAAGTATTTGAGACCACTGGACAGTTACAATTCTGGGAGGAACCTTCACTTCTGTAGATGAGGAAATTAGGCCTGGATAGGAAGACTTGCTCAGCATTTTGCGACCCACGCAGCTCTAGGCCCAGGTCTTGGTGTATCTCTTCCCATGCCCTTTTCACAGCATCAGATACTCACCGTGAGCAGGAAGACTTCTCTGGAACAGCTGGGGGCAGGGCTGAAGGAACTCTTGGGGTCTGGGCAATAACCCAGCAGAAGGGATGGAAGAGAAGGCTCAGGCCTGGAGAGGGTTCCTGTGAGCTGCGTTCTGTCCCTGTTACCTGGTGAGAGGGGCCCCTGCTGGGGGAGCCTTCAGAGCCTCCTGGCTGAATGTTTGGGCAATGCTTATTCCTGAATTAGGTGTTGGAGGGTCGAAACGGAATGGGGAGCTGGGGTGAGGGGTACAGAGGCACTCAGTGGGAGAAATGCATTCCCAAACAAGAAAGGACATCTTTCTTGTGTTTGTGGAAAGGGACTTGTGCTCTGGTGATAAGCAGTGAATAAGAGTAGCAGGTAAGGCCAGAGGACAGGAACAGGAAGGAAAAGAAGCTGTGGGGTGTTTGTTGGGTGGGGCACGGGAGTTTGGCAGCTCAGTTTTGGCTCCAGACCTTCCAAGAGCTTTTACCGCTGAAGCAGTGTGGTTGCTCTGGTAACAGGGTAGTTGTTGCTAGGTTGTTGCTGCCTAAGGAAGTAGGGAGCCGCCAGTTTGCCATCCAGAATCTTGCCAAGACGTGCACAGGAGATTGTCACGTCGCTCAGAGGTGTCCAGGGTCTGGATCTGGGCCCACAGTTCTCGCCTCTTCTCCCCTACCCGCGTCTGGGTCTTGTCTGCACTCCTTATCTGCCCTGCTGAGTCTCTGACCATATATGTCATTTTTCGGGGCTCCAGGAATGCAGTGGACTTACAGCAGCCTCTCCTGCGGGGTTGGCCGAATGGGTTGAATTAAAACTCCCCTCCCTCCCACATCTGGTGAGCTGGTGAAGGCAAAAGGGGTGAACTTCTCGTCAAGGCCGAGGGCAGAAGGTGCCGCCTCCAAGCTGCATGCAGCCGCGTCCCTAAGGCCAGACCCCAGACCTGAGCAGACCCAGCGTCAGAGCTGGCTCTCCTCCTTGCCCGCCTGTGGCGGCTGCTGTGCTAGTTTCCACCCCCTGGATCTCTGCACTCTGGGTATTGCGGGCTTCCTCCTTCCCCACCTGTACCCTCCGATCCTTAAGGGGGTCTGAAACCGGCATCAGGAGGCCCCCACAGAGTAGAGTGGGCTTGGGAGCCTCCAGGAGCCTGCAGATCGTCCGCGGTGACTGGCAGGCAGATTGCATTCCCTGCTGCTCGATCCTGCTCTGGGGCAAGCCCAGCTGGGCCCCATGGCTGTGGCCTTTTTCCTTCAGCCTTATTTCCTCTGGCCGCTTCCTGCTCCCAGGACCACAGCTGACCTGTTTCAGGCGGGGGTCTGGAGCAACCCTGTGCGCCTTAGATTCTTGCGCAATCTCCTCCCTGTAACTGCTGGGGTCTGGGAGGCGTCCGTGCTCTATGACCCTGGAGGAGAGGGGCATGGGCCTCGACCCTCCGCAGCTGGGATGGCATGGCTGACCCAGCAGGCCAATGGGCAGTGCAGGGTGTGGCGCAGCCCTTCCACATCCAGCTGGAGGGGCCTGATGGCGGGCACTGAGCCGTGCCCTCTGTTGCCTCAGCTGCTTTTCCTGACAGCGTGCCAGAAAACCATGGAGCCAGGAAAGCCAGGAGCTCCTGGTGCTCTTGGCGCGGGGGAGAGATGTTGAGGAACAGGGACAGAATAGGGGAGCAGAGTGAGGGCGGAGGGTTGGGTAGCAGTCATGGGTGGAGAGCGTCTCACCGAGCAGCAGCTCGCTTCTGCCTCTCAGGGTTCTCTGTGGGCTCTGCCGTGTGGAGCTGTGGCGTGCAGGCTTGGCCATGGACCCGCTCTCGGAGCTGCAGGACGACCTGACCTTGGATGACCCCAGCCAGGCTCTGAACCAGCTGAAGCTAGCTTCCATCGATGAGAAGAACTGGCCCTCAGACGAAATGCCCGACTTCCCCAAGTCAGGTGGGCGCAGCCCGATGTCAGCAGCCTTGGGTGCCTTAGAAGGGGAGACCCCCCCACCCCCGCACTTCCTGTGGAAGGAAGACCCTGGGAGGACGAGGTGGGGGCAAACAGATCAGCCCCCATCAGAGCAGAGCAGACCAGATGAGGGTGGGGCTGGGGCACAGGCCTTACCTGAGGAAGGGCCAGAGCGCTCGAATCGCAGAGGGGGACGTGAGTGCAGCCCCCGGATCGCCGCCTGCCTTTGCTGTGTCCCTCAGATGACTCCAAGAGCAGCTCCCCAGAGCCTGTCACACACCTGAGGTGGGATGACCCTTACTACGACATCGCCCGGCACCAGATCGTGGAGGTGGCAGGTGAGTGCCGGCCCCCCCCCAGCCTTGCACTTTGTCCCCCACAGTCCGCACTCCTGGCTTGAGGAAGCCAGCCCCTCCTGCCTGAGGGCAAGGGGCTGCAGGGGAGGGGCAGGCTTGACCCCTGTTCCGATTCCATGTACCATTTTTTTTTCTTTTCGAGTTCGCTTTATTTTTGATTTTTAATCGGAGGATGATTGCTTTACAGTGTTGCACTGGTCTCTGCCGTACAGCCAGAGAAATCGGCCATCCGTGCACGGGCATACACACACCCCTCGGACCTCCCTCTGGCCCCCACCCCTGCCTCGCCTCCTCGGCCGTCACAGGGTGCTGAGCTGAGCCCCCCGCACGTCACATCTTTCAACAAGCAGACTCACTTGTGAGGGCCGCTGGGTCTGGTCAGCCGCAACCACCTCCCGACCTGTGACCTGGTCTGCGCTGGCGGATGGCGTGTGGGAGGCGGGCTGTGAGCCCTGGGTGGGATTCCCAGGTCTGCCTCTGAGTGCGTTTCCGCCTCACAAGGTTGCTCAGAGGATGACAGTGATAAACATGTGTCTGGCCAACAGCTGGAACATAGTTGGCCCCGAACATGTGTTCATGCGCCTCCCTGCCCTTTGCCTCAGGTCAACTTTTCTACCTCAGGAGTTCCTAGGAATCCCAGAGAGGTGCCAGTCCCTCTGGGGAAACCCCAACTCTAAGGCAGTCGAATGGCAGAACCTCCTTGCGGGAGTTAGGAGCCACATGACTCCTGGGGCATCGGGTTCCCCACACACGCCCTACCTGCTAAGAACGGGTGTGGGGCCCCTCGAGTCTTGGCCTCAGTGAGTGCCCACCCTGCTGTCCATAACACGGGGCCCAGAAGACCTCTGCAGTAGGGAGGGAGCAGAGACGCCCTGGCTTCCGCCGCCCTTACGGTCCTCCTGCTGAAAGAGGAAATTGAAACTGTAGGGGCCTTTGTCTTTCCTTCAGCTGTAAGCAGGGTGGCAGCATGGCCCTGCTCTGAGGTCTTGGGGTGGACTAGGGGAGCCAGATGGCTAACGGCCCCCAGAGCCCTGTGCTGTGCTGGCCGAGGGGTACCTGGAGGCATCCGGCCACAGGGAAGGGGCAGGGAGCCCCGTCTCTCCCGAATGCTGGGCTCGGGGAGGGGTGGGGAAGTTGAGAGGTTGTCCCTAACGTTTCAAGGTGTTTCCTTGGCATCGATGTCCCTGATGCCTACCCTGGTCTGGTTTAGAGAACTTGGCAGTGGCCTCTCTCAGCCCTACTTCAGCAAGGCCGAGAGCTCTTTAATGATCTGCTCCTGCCCTGAGCACAGGAGGGTCCCATGAAGGTTTAGAACTTTCCCTGCTCCCCGAGATGGACCTGGTTGGGAGCGTCTGATTGAAGGAGTCTGTCTCCTGACCTCCTCCTGGCGCGCATGCCCAAGTCACTGGCACAGCAGAGTAGGCTGCCCCCAGCCCCCGCAGGTGCGACCCTTGCCAGCCGAGCGGCAACTTGTTTCTGTCTCTCCAGGGTGTGATGAGCCTGAGGGGGCCCAGCCAGGTAGGTGTGTTGCTGGCTGTCTGTGCTTGGCCTTCTCTGGGCTGTGGATCAAGAAGGGCCCTTGGTAGAAGCCAGGTGGGGCCAGCTTAATTGCAGCCCCACTCCCGGGAGCTGGGAGCTGGTGGCGCCGGGGCCAGGGTGGGGGCAGTGGAGATCGCAGAGGATTAGGGGAGGTTTGACAGCATGGGGGCTGTGCGGGGACACGTGCAGAGCCCCACGGGCACGGCGTCCCAGAGGAGGATCCAGCGTCCCATTTACAAGGTGCTGGGGCAGCTGAGTGGTGGCACCACAGCTGGAGGGAGGGGGCCTTGTCCACGGTGGGTCGTGGGGCTGCTTGTGAGCCATGGCCTGGCCTGAGTGCTGGCTCGGGCCCCCTCTTGGGGGCACCCCCCGTGTGTGTGCCTCTCTGACTGCTGAGGTGTTAGGGTTGGCACTGGCCGAGCAGGAGTTGTTTGATGAAGATTGTGGCAATGTCCGGGGAGTCCAGTTCCCTGGCCTTGGAGCCCCTCCTGCAAGGGAAAGTGGGTTATGTTCCCCAGCTCCTCTGCAGTCCTCTGTTGTCCTTGCTGGCATGCTCCGCAGTCAAATCTGACTGGGCCACGTGGGTTCGTTGCAGAGGCATGCTGGTAAATGTTTAATAGTTGGCCCTCCAGAAAGGAAAAAAAAACCCCAAAACTGTTACTGTAATACTTGCAGCATTTTCAGTTTTTACCTGCCAAGAGCAGATTTCAAGCCACCAGCAGTGATGTCAGCTGGCTTGCCGTATCGCCAGCAGTTTAACCTTTGCGCAGACATGCCCCAGCTCCCACCTCCCACCTCCCACCTCCTTGGCCGCCTGCTCTCAGGTTGTGGGGGGGTGCTGTCCGGCCCGTCCAGACTGCCTGCTGGAGGAGGCTCGCTGTGGCTGACTAACCCCCAGGCACCCCTGGGAAGTCCCTGATCGGTGTCTGGGGAAGGCAGAGGTTTCATTCTCGGGCAGCTGGTCTTTCCCTGGTGCTGTCTCGCGGGCGCCGGGCCTGCCCTCTGAGCCCTCTCCCTCGACGCTCTGGGGACGCAGCTCCTTCTTTCCCTTCAGTCTCCAGGGTGGAAGCCTGTTCTCTTCTGAGATGAAGAGGGGACTCCCAGGCCTTTTTTATGCATGCGTCTTGGAGGAGCAGTTACCCTGCCTACTGGCAGATGCCTGAGCCACCCAGGACTTGGGCAGCTGGGGCTCCACTCCAAGGAGGAGAGGGCAGGTTCTGGGCCCAGGGCTTACCCATGTCTCGTTCTTTGCTGCTCTGAGATTCTTGCCATCCGGTCTCTTCCTGACCAACCCCCACCCCCAACTTTGTCCCTTATCCCCATCCTGACTTCACTTGCATTTGTAAAACATTTACTCTGGAACAAGCCCAGTAGTCAGCATTGAGGATTCATTGAGGAAAAATGTACACGCCTTCTTTCACGGATCGTACAGTCCTGTGAAGTGGTTCTTGAAGTGGTCAGGCGGCCTCCTTTGCAGAAAACACGTGCACGGACTGGTAGTATCTTTTCTCTAACATCATGGTGTTGGTGGGTGCCCATTGGTGGACCCCCAGTTGAGGATCCAGTGTCCCATTTACAAGGTGCTGGGGCAGCTGAGTCGTGGAACCACAGGCCTCTGGCCTCAAGCCTCAGCTGCTTGCTTAACCAGTTACCAGCTCTTTAAATCCCAGGGCCCTGTGAGCTCAGACCTCCCGCCCTGCCAGAGTCCTCCAGTCTGCCAGCCAGTGTGTGTGTGTTAGTCACTCAGTCGTGTCCAACTCTTTGCAACCCCATGGACTGCTGCCCATCAGGCTGCACCGTCTGTGGAATTCTCCAGGCAAGAATACTGGAGTGGGTAGCCATTCCTTTCTCCAGGGGATCTTCCTGGTCCAGGGATCGAACCATTCTTTACCATCTGAGCCACCAGCCTGTGAGGGTCTCCTTACTGTTGGAAGGCGGCGATGACAGTCTGTCAGAATCCTAGTGCTCCTCCCAGCATTCGCCCTGCACCCTGGGCGTTTCCTCTATTCAGAGTAGAGAGATGATGCGTTCCCCTTCCCCCCAAACCTCCTTCCCCCCGCTCCCCCAGCCACAGGGTCCTAGTAGGAGGCCGGGGGGTTATTGAGCTCCCGACTGTACACAAGCCTGAGCTTCGTCCTTGCCCCGCCAGCCTGCTCTTCCTCTGTCGGAGTCAGTGGGGGCGAATCAGAGCAGGCAGCAGAGACACCCCCCGCTGGCTGCTGAGGAGCCCAGCGCCTCAGGATCTGGGCCAGGCTGTGAAGGAAAACGGGTGGCACCTGCTCCTTCAAAATAGACCTGCTGCTGGACGGAGCTGCACCGTCTCCTCCTCAGGAACGCTTGCAGAAGGATCTCGGCTTGTGAAGTCTGCAGAAAGTCTGCCCTGCGCTTTGGGAAACTGCCTCGAGCAGTCTCATAACCCAGATAGCACCGTGAGCAAACTCAGAAAGAGAACCGTGCCGAGCTGACCTGTGCCAGGCGACCGGCGTTTCCTGAATACCCGTCACATTGCTGGGCTCTGGACCAGCACTGGACATTCAAAGACGGACAAGGCGGCACCTGTCTGTGAGCTGCTGATCGCTTCCAGAAGAGACAGACACAAAGACAGTTATACAGGAGAGTCAAATCGTCATGACAGAGATCGCTGACAGTTTACGTGGGAAATTGCCCCTGGCCTGCCCTGGGGAAGGAGGAGAGTCACAGGCTTCTGCTTGGGACAAGTCTCAAGGGTTCACAGGAGATAGCAGAGAGGAGCAGAGTTGCCTGGAGGAAGTCCTGTCTGTCTGGCCTGAGAGGCAGTCACTGGAGCCACCTGTTGTGCACTGGCCTGAAAGCGTGTGCTGTGAGCCTGCCACGGCGGGGAGATGGGGCCAAGCCTGGAGAGACCCGTGAGCTTCTGCGGGGCTTTCACACAGCTCAGGATGGGGTTCAGGAGGAAGGGAGTCGAGGCAGGAGAGACAGGCGCAGGTAGATGTTTCTAATTCTCACGGCTGGACGTTGGGGCAGTTTAGAAAGAAGAATGGAACCAGTCTCTGGGCCTGATGGGAAACTGACCCAGGAAATTCTGGGAGGGCCCCGGCTAGCACCTTTCAGGGCCGACAGAGGCTTGGCAGTGTTCTGAGTGGAGCTGGGACTGTTGGAGGGGTTGATCCAGAGGCTGGACACGATAGACTCCTAGATGGCTGGGAGGTGCGGGCTCAGGCCCGAGCCCCAGCAGGGCTGAGGCCACGCCGCCCACACTGCAGAAGCCGCCTCAGCCCTGAGCAGAAGGGCAGAGCCTCGGCAAAGCACTGAGTCCCGGGTTAAGTCACTGACCAGAAGGATCATGAAGACCATGCTCCATTAAACATGGAGAAGAACACTCAGTCGTAAGGTGTCAAGGAGTCCCTTAGTCCTCAGAGGTGAGAGGCAGACAGGCCATGTGGGCTGTGTAAATGGTTTTTTAATTTGCCTCTGAAGGAGGGGCATTAAGTGAGTGTGGTCTGGTGACTCTGGAGAGCGTGAGGCTAAAGATGAAAGGAAGGGCCCTGGGACACGGGGCACGGGGCACTGAGCCTTATCCCCACCCGGCTTTGCTTGGGGCCCCTGGTCCACACTGACCCTGGAAGAGCATCTCACCTTGGGAGGCTGTCTCATGTCTCAGAAGCTCCCCGGCTTCATGACAAGGCCAGATGGCCAGACCATGAAATAGTGACTCGTTTTGGACAGACATCCCTCAGGGATTTACGCCATGAGCACTTTTCCAAAGCATCATAAACTCCTCTGAACTCCACGTTCTTTAGAATATCCTTAAGGAGAAAGAAACGATTTGTAGAAATGTCCAGAGATCAATCAACTGTGGTCAATAGTTCTGATAGTAAAAACCAGAAAGTGCTGTTAGTAGTCTAGGGCAAGACATGACTATTAAGTCGTCAGACTGATTTCCTCGGTGGCCCCAGGCTTTCTGAGAAGGTGGCTCCAAGAAGTTTTCCACATACGGGCTGCTCGGAGCGGGTGCTTCTGGGATTGCATGGGATTATGAGATGATGTGAGGTGCTTGCTTTGGTGGCTGTGACTTTTTTGGGTTTTCTGTAGTTACGGTGAAATGTACATACTGTAAAGTTAGCGGTTCTAAAGGGTTTGATCTGGTGGTGGTTGGTACATGCCCACTGTGTGCAGCCACTGCCTCTGTCTAGCTCCATCACTCCATCCACGGTGTCACCCATGCCACCCCCCATAACCATAAGCACCAGTCCTATTCTCCCTTCCTCCCAGCACCCGTAACCACTGATTTGCCTTCCTCTGCTACAAATTTACCTACATAGCTCATATAAGTGGGACCAACCAGCGTGTTTCCACTCAGGTTCTTCCACTTAGCACCCTGGTGTCAAGGTTCACTCACAGTGTGGCATGCGTCGTGCCCCCTGCCTTTTTATTGCCAAGCAGTAGTCCACTGCAGACACACTACATCTTCTTTATCCACCCATCCTCGGACACACATTTGGGTGGTTTTCTACCAAGCGTGACTTTTCACAAAGTCATGCTGTATTCTTTGTACCCCAGGTCAGCAGCCCTGAGAGCACCCTGTCCCTCTTTCTTCAGCGACACGCCCTCCAGTGCAGGCAGCTGCACAGAGGTCTGTCCGCCTGGCCCCCGAGCTAAACAGCATGGGTCTCCAGGCCTGGCCCCTTTCCGATCCCCCCTGACTGCTCGTGGCTGATTGCGGACCTACTGTCTCCGTCTTTCTCCACACCTAGGAGATGACAAGTATGGGCGGAAGATCATTGTGTTCAGCGCCTGCCGAATGCCCCCCAGCCACCAGCTGGACCACAGCAAGCTCCTGGGGTGAGTGCCCACGGGGGGTGGGGGGCAGTGGTGGGCGCGTGCGGGACCCCTCCTGCTGTGGGAGGCCATCTTCCTTCCTGCCCCTCCCTGCCCTGGGAGTCCCGAGCCAGCCACCTCCCTCAAGGCCTCGCTCTTCTGCTGAGGGCTGGCTCGCTTTATCTGTCTCTGGCTGTGCCGGGTCTTCGCTGCTGCACCGGCTCTCCCTATTGCAGTGGCTTCTGCTGTGGCGGAGCACAGGTTCTAGGTGCTCAGGCCTCGGTAGCTACAGCTCCCGGCTTTGGAGCACAGGCTCAGTAGCTGTGGCACACAGGCTTAGCTGCTCCGTGGCATCTGGGGTCTTCCCGGACCAAGTGCTGCACCTGCATTGGTAGGTGCATTCTTTACCACTGAGCCATCAGGGAAGCCCTGTTTTTTGTTTTGTTTTAATAATCTTACTGACACCTGGCTCTGCTGGGTCTTCGCTGCCGGCGGGCTTTGCTCTGCTTGGGGTGAGTGGGCGCTCCTCACCGCCACGGCTTCTCTTGCTGCGGACCACGGGCTCCAGGGCCACAGCCGTCACTGGCTGCAGCTCCTCAGCGAGCCGTTTCACATCTGGGGGGTGGGCTAGAGTCAGACCTGATTGCTAGTCCTGGAAGCCATCTGCGTGACCTTGGCAAGTGTCTTCATCTCTTCTAGCTTTTCCCCACTTTTCTTAGGGGATAATATAGTCCTTGTTCCTTGTAGGAGTGAGATACTGCTCGGGGAAATATTTTGAAAAGTTAGGTGAGGTGAGGTGAGGTGAAGTCACTCAGTCGTGTCCAACTCTTTGTGACCCGTGGACTGTAACCTACTAGGCTTCTCTGTCTATGGGATTCTCCAGGCAAGAAAACTGGAGTGGACTGCCATTTCCTTCTCCAGGGTATCTTCCCCACCCAGGGATTGAACCCAGGTCTCCCACATTAGAGGCAGACGCTTTAACATCTGAGCCACCAGGGAAGCCCTTGAAAAGTCAAATACTGTCCAAACATGAGGCCTGATTAAGGTGATGATCAGTCTGAGGCGGTTACAGTTGTTCAGCATTTATATGAATAATTACCATTAACTGTATTTTGTGCCACATCTGGTGAAACGGCTTCTGTACCTATATGGATTCTGATAGCCAGATGGATGAAACAGTGCTGGTTGGTCTGGAAATCTCCGGGGGCAAGTTCGAAGGCTGACTGAAAGCGGAAGATTGACAGGCTCTGTTCTGATAAGTGTGGGTCCTTGGCCCCCACCAGGCCTGCACTGGGCCCACAGCACATGTGGAGGCAAGGCCATAGTTGCCTTCCTGCTGAGGCTCCTCCTCCGTGTGTGCAGATTCCCATCTTGCGCTCCTTTCCTGATCACTTCAAAGCACTCCCTGCGGTTGAGAATGTCTGCCCTGCTCTTTGGGGGTCCTGAACAGTTGTGTATATGGAGCGGCTGGTGTGGGGTCAGGGACAGTCTGGGGCTGCTGCAGCAGAAAGGCGTGGGGGCAGGGCGGGGGTGGCGGAGTGCAGTCTCTGCGGGCCTGTGAGCCAGGGCCGGCCGCGTCTCTGCAGGCCTGTGTGGCTGCTTTCCCTCCAGTCTCCAGAGCCCTCCTCCTGGGGCTCCTCAGCCACGCAGGCAGGCAGAGCCTTGCCCAGGCCTGTCCTGCGGCCCAGCCAGGAACAGGCCAAGGACCCCCGCCTGAGGGGGGCTGAGTCACATGCCCTCCTCTCTGGTTTTATCTCAGCATCTGGCAAGGCATGGGACAGACAGACTCCTGGCTGAATGATGGTCCGAGTGGGAGAAGTCAGAGGAGGGAAGGTGGGAAAGCACCCACTTTTCAGGAGCGAGCTTGCCCAGGGAGGCTGCCCCCTACTCGGGGGCTTCAGGAAGCCCTCTGTCCCCTGTCCTGTCTTACCCCTCCACCCGGCCTGGCAAGGAGACACTTTCATCTCGCATCAGTCCTGTCATCTTGTTTCCAGTCTGATTATCTCAGGCTTGGCTTTTCCCAGCTGTCCAGGCAGATCTGGGGGGTTGAAACAGAAAGTGCCTGAAGCCTGGATGCAGAAGACCGATGAAACTGCAGCCCTGCCATGAGCTAGCTGTGTGCTTGGGTCAGGTCTCTCCTGAGCCCTATGAAAGTAAGAATTGTGCTCACTTCACGGGATGGTGTGGGCCTTAGGTAAGAAAATATCCATGAAATGCTATTGTATTCATCTGTATCACAGATTTCAAGAATTTAGAAAAATGTCGATAGCGATTAAGAAGTATAGAGAGCGATAAAATGTCCCATAAACCCACCACCTGGAGAGAAAAACCACTGGTAATATTTTAGTGTATTCATGTCCAATTTTTTTTTCTGTAACATATATTGGACTCTGTAGTCAGTTTTATATATTACATAATGTTTTTATCTTCTGAGCATTAGACATTCCTCAAGGACATCCTTTTAAAAAACTGTTATCGATATATATGTATCCAGGAAAGCAAGCACATTATGTATACTACTTGATGAATTGTCAAAAATTAAATATACCCATGTCATCCACACCCACAAACCTCCCTTTGCTCTTCCAGTCACTGCCCCGAAGTGTAACCACTGTTCTTACATCTAGCTTCACAGATTGGTTCTGTCTGCAGAAACATCCTGTGGGGTATTCTATTTATAGATGTCCTGTGATTTATTTAACCAATTCCCTATTCTTGGACACTGAGTTTGCTGCTCATTTTTTTCCATTTTAAAACAGGCTATAATGAGCAGCCTTCTATTAAAACACTTCTGTCCATCTCTGATTAGTTTCTTGGGATAAATTCCTGGACACATTTTTACCAGGTCAAACAGTATGAACATTTTATAGCTTTGATAAACATCACTTCATTGCCCTCCCAAATGTCATAACATTTATCAAAGGATGAGTGTATTTTCACTACAACCTCGGCTGTTTTCCTTCTTTATCTTTGTAAATAATCAGTCGTGCGGCACACGGCCTCTTAGTTCCCCTACCAGGGACTGAGGCCGTGGCCCCACCAGGGAAGCCCCTGACTTACGCTGTTTTACAGTTGCAAAATGCCCTCTTTTTATGTGACAGCTTTTTTTGCAAAGTGCTCAGTGTGTATAAGGGGTAAATTATTGTGCAGTGATGATGATCAGAATTAAGATAATCAGTCCGGCATCAGACACCTCAGATGCCCACCAGTGCTGTCCCAGCCGGGCACCCGTGGACCAGTGTTCAGGTTATCCTCTCTGGGTTAGGTCAGATTGTGTCTGGGCACTTAGTCCCATCCTTGGGTACTTTCCCCAGCTCCTTTCCTCCTTCCCGTGTCTCCTTGGAAGCCCTTAGCATTCCTGCGCGCCCAGCCTCCCCACCTGGAGCAGCGTTCCTCCTGGGACCTGGGAGCTGTAGGCCAGGCGGGACGTGGGTTTTCCCCAAGGCTCCTCTCCCTCTCTGGAATTCATATTCAGTCACTTCCTACTTCCCCACCTCAGATGAGCCCAGCGTGTGTGTTTGCATTAGATGGTAGGTATTGTGCTGTGAGGATTGGGAACTTGAACTGTGGGTCCTCGGTCCACAAGCTGTCCAGAAAACATAAAACCCTGGGGCAGGAGAGGAGGCCCCTGTGCACTCCGGTCCCCTTTCATGGTGCTCCGCAACCAGCCCTGCAGGCGTGAAAGGCGGGCCTGTCCCATGATCAATGCGGCCACATTTGGAGTCAGTTCACCTCCAGGCGCTCCCACAAGCTTGACCTCTCTGAGCCTCACTGCCCTCACTTGTAAGAGGGGAATAGGGTCAGCCTCCATTATAATGAGGAAGGCATGAGATAGTGTATGCAAAGTGCTCGGTAGACACTGAAAGCTGAATCCTGACAAATGGTGACCGCCGTCGTCATCGACTCACAGCGATCCGTGAGGGGAAAGGCTGTTCCCACTTTGACTGGAGGTGTGTGAGGTGGCTGCAGGAAGAGTCCTGGTCTCCTGACTTCTAGTCAGTGTCAGGAGAACTGTTGTTGTTACTGTTATTCCTCGCCCAGCCCAGCTGTTCCTCGTCCACCACAACACGGGGACCAGCTGTGCCCCCAGAATAGACCGGTGGACCACGCGCGGGTGGAGGGGGCGGCTTCTCGGGGCGTGGGGTCTGTCTTACCCGGGCCTCCCCTGTGGACACGGCAGGCCTGAGTGGGGCTGTCTCTTGCAGGTACCTGAAGCACACCCTGGACCAGTATGTGGAGAGCGACTACACGCTGCTATACCTACACCACGGCCTCACCAGCGACAACAAGCCCTCCTTCAGCTGGCTCCGGGACGCCTACCGGGAGTTTGACCGCAAGTGGGTGGGGGCCTTGGGGGAAGCTCCAGGGCCCCGGGGACAGCACCTCCACCCTATGCTGGGCTGCCCTCTGCTTGGGCAGGAGTGTGTATTCCATGCCCCGGGGGAGGTGGGTGCCCCCCAGCCTGGGTAGATGGAACACTAGACTCCCAGCTTGGAATGGCCTGGGCTTAAATCCATTTCTCTGCTGACTCCCTCCGTGACCTTTCGTACTCCGTAAGCTCTCCGAGCCTGTTTTCTACTGTGTAAAATAGGGCCGCAGTGGCACTTCACCTGGCAGGCCTACCGCGAGTCGAGTCAGGAAACACACATCAAGGCCCAGCTCTGTGCCTGTCCCCTGAGCGCCTGCTCTGTCTCTGCAGGTACAAGAAGAACATCAAGGCTCTGTACATCGTGCACCCCACCATGTTCATCAAGACCCTGCTCATCCTCTTTAAGCCCATCATTAGGTGTGTGGGTCCAGGGCGGGCACTGGTCTCTCATGCCCCACTGTGAGCTGTGAAGCAGGTCCCCAGGAAGCCACCCATTCTGGGGACAGACTGGTCAGGCCCCTGCCTGACCCGGGTGGGCCGCTGAGAGCACACAGAGGCCTGCTGGAGCCAGCCCACCCTGGACCCACACGCGCTCTCTTCCCACCAACAGCTTCAAGTTTGGGCAGAAGATCTTCTACGTGAATTACCTGAGTGACTGAGTGAGCACGTGAAGCTGGAACAACTGGGGATCCCCCGCCAAGTGCTCAAGTGAGGCCGGGCGGGGGCCGTGTGTGCCCAGCGGGCACTCTGCATGCAGGTTATGCCTGTTGCGGGAGGGTGTGCTGGCCAAGGGGAGAGGCAGCCTTGAGACCCCCAGGATACACCTAGGACGCAGATGTAATGAGAAAGAGGCAGCACATGGGGCAGAGCGACCGAGTTCAGGTCCCGTATATGCCGCTGAGAAGCTGTGTCGCTGAATCTTTTTTTTTAAGTTTTAAGTGCCGTGTAATCGCTTTACAGTGTTGTGTTCGTTTCTGTTGTACGGCCACGTGAATACGCTCTATGTACACAGCACAGCTCCCTCACCCTGGAGCCTCCCTTCCTAGTGGACAGAGTAGGGGAGGGAGAGAGGGGGACGAGGGGAGACAGTAGCCCTGAGATACAGACACACCGTGTGTAAAACAGAGAGCCAGTGGGAAGCTGCCGTCTGACACGCGGAGCTCAGCTCCCGGCGCGGTGATGAGTCTTTCTGAAGTCTTCACTTAGTCCTGGGCAAAGCTGAGTTGGTGGGAGGACTGAATAAAGTCATCCATGTAAGGCAGCCCAGTGTCTCACACACAAGAGTTGCCATAGTGACCGCCGAGCCAGGCCGGAGGCCCGACCCTCCCCACTGCTCCCGCAGGTATGACGACTTCCTCAAGTCTACACAGAAGAGCCCCGCGACCGCCCCCAAGCCCATGCCACCACGGCCCCCCCTGCCCAACCAGCAGTTCGGGGTCTCCTTACAGCAGTGAGTACACGAAAGGTGGGGTGGGGCCAGCATCCGGGCCGGGAGGGCGGCAGGGCCCTCACAGCCTCGTGCCCGCAGGCTTCGGGAGAAGAACCCAGAGCAGCAGCCCATTCCGCTTGTGCTGCGGGAGACCGTTGCCTACCTGCAGGCCCACGGTGAGTGCCCGGCGCGTCCTCTGCCCCTCTGCCCTCGGGGGGGCTGCGGGGCAGGGCTGGGCGGGATCCCACTGCACCAGTACCCGCCCTGACCCGGATGGGAAACCCGAGGCGCGCGAGGGCGAGGGCAGGGCGCGGAAGGGGTTGGGGGAGTCCGCACGGCGCCCCAGAGCTCTGAGACTCACCAGGCCCGGCCGTTTGCCAGGTCTCACCACTGAGGGGATTTTTCACCTGGCAGGCCTACCGCGAGTCGAGTCAGGAAACACACATCAAGGCCCAGCTCTGTGCCTGTCCCCTGAGCGCCTGCTCTGTCTCTGCAGGTACAAGAAGAACATCAAGGCTCTGTACATCGTGCACCCCACCATGTTCATCAAGACCCTGCTCATCCTCTTTAAGCCCATCATTAGGTGTGTGGGTCCAGGGCGGGCACTGGTCTCTCATGCCCCACTGTGAGCTGTGAAGCAGGTCCCCAGGAAGCCACCCATTCTGGGGACAGACTGGTCAGGCCCCTGCCTGACCCGGGTGGGCCGCTGAGAGCACACAGAGGCCTGCTGGAGCCAGCCCACCCTGGACCCACACGCGCTCTCTTCCCACCAACAGCTTCAAGTTTGGGCAGAAGATCTTCTACGTGAATTACCTGAGTGAGCTGAGTGAGCACGTGAAGCTGGAACAACTGGGGATCCCCCGCCAAGTGCTCAAGTGAGGCCGGGCGGGGGCCGTGTGTGCCCAGCGGGCACTCTGCATGCAGGTTATGCCTGTTGCGGGAGGGTGTGCTGGCCAAGGGGAGAGGCAGCCTTGAGACCCCCAGGATACACCTAGGACGCAGATGTAATGAGAAAGAGGCAGCACATGGGGCAGAGCGACCGAGTTCAGGTCCCGTATATGCCGCTGAGAAGCTGTGTCGCTGAATCTTTTTTTTTAAGTTTTAAGTGCCGTGTAATCGCTTTACAGTGTTGTGTTCGTTTCTGTTGTACGGCCACGTGAATACGCTCTATGTACACAGCACAGCTCCCTCACCCTGGAGCCTCCCTTCCTAGTGGACAGAGTAGGGGAGGGAGAGAGGGGGACGAGGGGAGACAGTAGCCCTGAGATACAGACACACCGTGTGTAAAACAGAGAGCCAGTGGGAAGCTGCCGTCTGACACGCGGAGCTCAGCTCCCGGCGCGGTGATGCGTCTTTCTGAAGTCTTCACTTAGTCCTGGGCAAAGCTGAGTTGGTGGGAGGACTGAATAAAGTCATCCATGTAAGGCAGCCCAGTGTCTCACACACAAGAGTTGCCATAGTGACCGCCGAGCCAGGCCGGAGGCCCGACCCTCCCCACTGCTCCCGCAGGTATGACGACTTCCTCAAGTCTACACAGAAGAGCCCCGCGACCGCCCCCAAGCCCATGCCACCACGGCCCCCCCTGCCCAACCAGCAGTTCGGGGTCTCCTTACAGCAGTGAGTACACGAAAGGTGGGGTGGGGCCAGCATCCGGGCCGGGAGGGCGGCAGGGCCCTCACAGCCTCGTGCCCGCAGGCTTCGGGAGAAGAACCCAGAGCAGCAGCCCATTCCGCTTGTGCTGCGGGAGACCGTTGCCTACCTGCAGGCCCACGGTGAGTGCCCGGCGCGTCCTCTGCCCCTCTGCCCTCGGGGGGGCTGCGGGGCAGGGCTGGGCGGGATCCCACGTGCACCAGTACCCGCCCTGACCCGGATGGGAAACCCGAGGCGCGCGAGGGCGAGGGCAGGGCGCGGAAGGGGTTGGGGGAGTCCGCACGGCGCCCCAGAGCTCTGAGACTCACCAGGCCCGGCCGTTTGCCAGGTCTCACCACTGAGGGGATTTTCCGGAGGTCGGCCAACACCCAGGTTGTCCGGGAAGTTCAGCACAAGTACAACATGGGTAAGTGGCCCCCAGGGACGTGCTGAACCCCGAGGGCCGGTGCAGATCGTGTGTGCGTGTGGTTTCTGTGGCATTTGGTGTGATTACACGGCTCTCACTCCTGCCTGCTTGTCCCAGACCCACTTCCTCCTAGATGAGCTTCCTGTAGGGAGGCGAGGAACGGCCGTGGTGGGTGTTCAGGGGCCCCACTCCGCGGCCAGCGGCCCTGGGCCCCAGTCTCGAGGGAGGCGGGGCTTGGGGCCAAGGGGCGGCCAGGATTGGCTGCTGGGCCCCGGGCCCCGCCCAGCGCCTTTCCGCGCCCCGCCCTCGCGTCTCCAGGGCTGCCTGTGGACTTCGAGCAGTACAACGAGTTGCACCTGCCGGCAGTCATCCTCAAGACATTCCTCCGCGAGCTCCCCGAGCCCCTGCTCACCTTTGACCTCTACTCGCACGTGGTGGGCTTCCTCAGTGAGTGGCCCCGTCTCCCCTCCCCAGCGTCCGCAGGGTGGGGTCGCAGCTGGCCGCAAGGCGCGCCTGTCAGTCCAGGAAAAAGTCTAGTTGAGGGTCTCGAGCCTCCTGATAGGGCTTCGCGAGCCAGTCTCATGGGCCCGTGTGACCCAGGTGCCCCTTCCTCACAGACATCGACGAGAGTCAGAGGGTGAAGGCCACGCTGCAGGCCCTGCAGACGCTGCCCGAGGAGAACTACCTGGTGCTGCGTTTCCTCACCGCCTTCCTCGTGCAGGTAGGGCTGGGCGCCTGGAGTGGGGGCGGGGGGCGCTGCTTCTGGACTTGGGTGTCCGCGTGGGAGGCAGGGTCTGTGGTTTCCGGCTGCAGCGCCCCCTCCAACCCCGCCGTTCCTCCCGCAGATCTCGGCCCTTTCTGACCAGAACAAGATGACCAACAGTAACCTGGCCGTCGTCTTCGGCCCTAACCTGCTGTGGGCCAAGGACGCCGCCATCACCCTCAAGGCTATTAATCCCATCAACACGTTCACTAAGTTCCTCCTGGATCACCAAGGGGAGCTTTTTCCAGCCCCGACGCCAAGGGGCTCTGAGTGCCCTTCCTGCCCGCCCCCTGCTCCGGCAGCCCCCACTCTGGACTCTCCCTCCTGGCTTCAGCCTTACGGGAGCCAGGGGGTCCTGCCCGGAAAAGGGGCTCTGAGTCCCCTCAGAGAGGGAAGCTGGAGCCCGCTCCAGACAGCTCCTCCTCCCTTTCTAGCTGGCCCACCTGGCCGGCCCGGAGGCCTCATGTAACCACAAGACCTTCTCTCTTCGCCTTATACTTCTCACTGCCTCCTTGGGTCTCTGGCTCCTGCGAGGCGCTGCGGAGCTGGCTGCAGCTCTTCGGCCGGGAGAACGGGCCCCAGCAGCTCCCCTGCTTCCTCCTGCCTCTCTCCCTGGCAACTGGAGGTGCCAGAATCACTGCCAGCTGGGCTGGTAGCTGGGGCTGGTCCTCCCCCTTCTGCCTGCTGGGGAGCGAAAGGCTAAGCTGGCTGGACTGGCCCTGCTGAGGCTCTTCCCTGTCTGGGTGCAGGCCTGGAGGCAGGCACCCTGTTCTTGTCATCTCCCCTCTTGATGGCTCAGCCTTTGGCGCTTCCACAGCAAACGGATGGCAGGCTGGAGTCCCACAGCGGCCTTCTCTTCCGCACATCCTGGGTCCGCCTTTCCCAGATGGTACTGCCCCCAGGGCGTTCTCACTGCCCCCCAGTTCTCCTGCCAGGACTGGGAGCTTGAGTGATGGGGCTGCGTCCCTGCCTCCGTTCAGAAGAGACGCCTCACTCTCAGCCCTGACAGCCCCCTAGGGTCCAGTCAGCCCCTTGCCCACCCCCCACCTTGCCTCTCCTCCCTCTCCACTCTGACAGATCCTTGGCCTCCTCTGTTGTGGAGTCACAGGGGGCCCTGCTGGCTGACTCAGGGCCTCAGATGGGTGGTGGCTCCTTCCTCCAGTTGCGGACTCCTGGAGGGGCTGGGTAGAGACTTTGCTGTTTAGATTGGCCCCTGCCAGGTAAGTTCTAGCAGCCTCCAACTGGACCTGGTGATGGCGGAGGCCTCTCGTTCCAGCTGTCCCTTCCTGGTGAACCTCCTTCCTGAGGCCTCGGCCAGACCCCACACCGTGGAGGCCTCACTGACCAGCCCTGCCCCATCTGCGCGCCGGGCGTGGCCTGGGCCCTGAACTTACTGGGCTCTGTCTCCAGGACACTGGTATGTCAGGACCCCTGAGGATGGATGTGGCTGTTGCCAGCCACTCTGTCTGCAGGCCAGGCCCAGGCTTCTGATGTCTGCCTGCCTTTGTATATCTGGTGTTGCTCACCATCCCATTGACTGGGGAGCCTGGTGGATCTGTTTGGTCTCTTTCCTGTCCCCACCCGCGCCCCGCCCTCACCACTAGTCTTTACCCTGGGGGCGCGGGGGACCTGTACTGTGAATCAAGTGTTCACATTCATACTTAATGACTTCCTTGGCACCAATCATGTATTTTACCTTTGCACTTTTTATATTTCAGTAAAAATCGAGATGGAAAACTTTGCATCTGGCTGATCATAGAAGTGGGCATGGAGGCTCAGAACTCGGTGGGAGGTACAGTGTCCGGTTGTGGCAGAGGGGCCGCAGGCAGCCCCCACCCCGCCTGTCTGACCCCTTCCACATCCTGCTGGTATGAAGGCAGCTTTCTGAGCGTCTTCCAGGCTTAGAAGCGTGAACAGTTACCGTCCATTCTTTCTGCACCTGTAGCATTCCAGCTGGCCCCCAAGCGCTATACCCTATTAACCAGGACCTCTGTCCCCCAAACAGAGTGGGCTGTGGTGGGCTCCACAAGCTCTGGAGTCAGGCCGGGGTTTGAATCCTGGTTCCATCATTCGCAACCAGTTCTGACTGGGAATTGTCATGCAGCTGGTCCCATTGCTGAGACTGTCTCTTCGTGTCTAGGAAGATCAGAAATCTAGTTGACCTTCCTAGATGTGGGGGATGTGTTCCAGCCACCCCCACCCCGATACCAAAATCCAAGGTGTGTGAGTCCCATATATAAAGTGGCACAGTAGTTGCAATACATCCTCCATACATCTTTCCTTTAAATCATTTCTGGATTATTTAAAATACCTAATACAATGTAAATGCCATGTAAATAGTTTCAAACATGCAGCAGATTCAAGTTTTGCCTCTTGGAACTTCCTGGAATTTCCTTTTTTCCAAATATTTTTCTATCCAAGTTTGAGGGAGCTCTCAGATGTGGAACCCACAGGTGCAAGGGCCAACCATATGCACACACGGCCTAACAGGATGAGTGCCCGGTGGAAACGGATGATGGTCATGTCGCAGAAGAAGGAGTGTCAGGCCCACCCTCTGGTAGCAGCCAGGGTTGGGGCCCTCATCTCCTGACCATTCTGGTCCTCCCCGTATTTCCCTCGGCTGGAGAGCTTGGCTGTTTCCATGTGCTACCCAGTCACGTGGAGGCTATGAAAGATCCAGCTTTCCTCTTTTGAGCAGGTTTGGCTTTGATTTCAAGGTTAAGATAGGGACTTCCCGGTGCTCCAATAGCTAAGACTTCATACTCCCAGTGCTGGGGGCTTGGGTTTCATCTCTGGTCAGGGAACTAGATCCCACCTGCCGCAACTGAGTTCACACCCTGTAACTAAAAGATCCCACTTGCCACAGCTAAGACCCGGTTCTGCACAATTAATATTTTTAAAAAAGGTTAAGATGGTAAAATTTGTTATATGTATTTTACCACAATTAAAAAAAATGGTATGTCACAGGAACACAGGCCAGAGTTTCACTTGGCACAGTGACCAAGTTCCAGCTGTTAGCTGCTTGCCAGCTGATTGCAATCAGGAGGGTACGGTGGCCTCCGTCAGGCCTGTTCGTTTGTCTCCTCATTGCTTGATTTGGCGGAGGAAGGCGGGCCAAGGCTGTACGATCAAGGCAATTATAAACGTTGAGGCGTTGAGCTCCAGGAAGCCAGTCCCCCTCAGCCCGCCCCCTTTGTCCAAGTAGCTCAAACAGAAGGTGCTGGCCACCTGTCTCCCTGGGTCTGCCCAACTCTAAGCTGGGTGACTATTTGGGACAGAGGGGCGGTGAAATGATGAGGCAGGCGGTCAGGAGACAGCTGTTTGGGTTGGGCTCTGGCACGGCCTCTGCTAAGTGACTCAAAAGTCAGTTTACCCCTGCCTTGGCAACGGTGGGTCTCTAGGGGCAGAGCATCGGGACGTGCTTTAAAGGAGTAGGACGCCACCAGACGTGGGGCAGTTGAATAAAAAAGGTTAAGATGGTAAAATTTGTTATATGTATTTTACCACAATTTAAAAAAATGGTATGTCACAGGAACACAGGCCAGAGTTTCACTTGGCACAGTGACCAAGTTCCAGCTGTTAGCTGCTTGCCAGCTGATTGCAATCAGGAGGGTACGGTGGCCTCCGTCAGGCCTGTTCTTTTGTCTCCTCATTGCTTGATTTGGCGGAGGAAGGCGGGCCAAGGCTGTACGATCAAGGCAATTATAAACGTTGAGGCGTTGAGCTCCAGGAAGCCAGTCCCCCTCAGCCCGCCCCCTTTGTCCAAGTAGCTCAAACAGAAGGTGCTGGCCACCTGTCTCCCTGGGTCTGCCCAACTCTAAGCTGGGTGACTATTTGGGACAGAGGGGCGGTGAAATGATGAGGCAGGCGGTCAGGAGACAGCTGTTTGGGTTGGGCTCTGGCACGGCCTCTGCTAAGTGACTCAAAAGTCAGTTTACCCCTGCCTTGGCAACGGTGGGTCTCTAGGGGCAGAGCATCGGGACGTGCTTTAAAGGAGTAGGACGCCACCAGACGTGGGGCAGTTGAATGCTTCACGGGAGGGTGAGAACTCCAAGGCCAGTCCTAACCACCACTTCTGACCCCGAGGTGGGACGCATGCGTGGTCAGGGGTCACGGGCAGAGTCACATGAAGTTCTCTGACTAGTAAGGGCTCTAGGGCTCAAAGTGGCGGCAGCAGGCGGGCCCATCCTTTTCAGCCCCTTTGAGCTGAATTTAGAATTTTCTAACCTGCCCTCTCCTCCCCTGGGGCCTGGCTTCAGCCCGAAGGGCGTGGGAGGCAACCGAGACAGCACTTGCCTGGGTTTGCTGGCAGCTCCACCTTCTGCTCCAGGAAGGAGCTGGCTTGGCTGAGGGCCGGGGAAGCTCCCAGGGGGCCAGGCAGGAATAACACTCGCAGGGTTCTTCTCCTTAGCCCTGGGGCCAGCCGTGTGTCACATCAGGGCAGTGCAACGCAAGCGCCTGGGCCCTGGACTTCACTCAGTCCCTCTCCTTCCGTCTGGTTTGCTCAGCCACAACCTCACACCAGATCAGCAAACATCTCGGTGGTTTGGGGAGTTCCCCGCCCCATGCCTGGTCTCTCTGGAAACAGGCCAAGAGCACTGCCAGTGGTCTCTTGCTGTCTTTCCCTCGGAGCCAAAGCCTGGTGCCCGAGGTGAGTGGGGAGCTAGGCTGCAGGGAGCCCGCGAGGTTGGGAGGAGCCGAAGACCACGGCCTGCCGTCCTAAAGGCTTTACTTCACATGCGTGTCTCCACCACACGCGTCACCTCACTGAACACATGTCTCACATTACTCACACACAGCCCCTGGGAGGGAACATTACAGAGAAGGAAAACGAGGCTCTAAGAGGGGTCTCCTGGGACCTCCCTGGTGATCCAGTGGTCAAGACTGCCATCTCCCACTGCAGGGGGCATGGATTCGACCCCCAGTCAGGGAACTGAGATCCTACGTGCCCCATGGTGCAACCAAAAAAAGAAAATGAACAAGATTTCCTGAGCACCCCAGGACCCCTAGCAGCCGGCCCGGCTCTGAACCCTTGTCGTGCCTCACGTGGCACTTCTCTTCCCTCCCCAGAGCCTGTCAGCGACCTGGGGCTGTGCGACGTGGGAGGAAGAGGGTAGGTTTTTGCAGGACAGGAGGCGGTAAAGTACAGAAAAAGTTTACTGGAAATCTCTTGAATACATTTTAAAGTAATAGCTTAGTATTTCCAAATGGAGTCGGCTGGAGGCGAGGAGGGGCTCTTCCCCCTGGAGACGCGACTGGTCCCAGCCCTGTCGGGGGGTGCTGTGGAAGTCGGTCTAGGGCTCACACCTGCCACTGCACAGGGCTGAAGGACAAGGGCCGGCCTTGACAGTTGCCCTGCTCCTCCCAGGCTCAGCTCCAAGTCTGGCTCAGCCCCCCTGGCCTCTCATGGAAGGGGTCCTGAAGAAAGGCTGCTGCCTGCAGAGGCCAACAGTTCAGAGTCAAAGAGGACAACGGCTCAGAGGTCTTCCTCTGCTGGGCCTTGGAAGGAGGGCTGAGAGGCTGGCTGAGGTGGGAGTCGGGGGCATCAATAACTTACCAGGGCCTCCACCCTCCTCAGTGCTGGGGCCCTGGGGGTAAACCGGGATTGGTGTAGCAGCCCACAGGTGTGCTCAGCCCCACACCAGGCCGCCAGCTGGATGCCACTGTGAGGAACGCGCCTTTGTGGCAGCAGCGGGTGTGCGCGAGGCTGGGCCCAGCTGACCCAGTGCTGGGATCAGCCTCACGGGGCCACTGCCCCCAGCCCCCGCTAACAAGCAACGGAGGGCCGCCTGCTCTGCTGCAGAACAGCTTCTGCCAACGAACACCCAGGTGGCCGCAGCAGGCAGGGCGCGCCTAGCCCTCCTCGGACAGGGCTACAGGTGAGGCGACCAGGAACAGATGGTCAGCGAGTGAGGCTGGGCCCTTGGCTGACTCAAGTAACAATACCTGAAGGGTTAAGTCAACTGAATGCCCAGCTTTGGTTTCTCAACAAGGAATCGATGCAACTAGTAAACCACAGGGCAGGGTACAGACCCTAGGGTTAGAGAGAGCTGGTGGCCAGGCCCAGTGGGAAGGGGGAGAAGGCCCGTGACCCCGCCCCCAGAAACCAGAACAGAAGCCCAGGAGGAGGGGCCTGCCCAGCCTACCCCGGGGCCACACAGCCCCGTGGGCACTACCAGTGGCATGACCCTGGTGAGTCACATTTTGAATCCAAGACTTCCTGGGCTGCCAGGACATGGTTGGTCTCTCTGGAGAAGCTAGGAGATTGAAGGTTTTCCCCAGGAATATGCATGTGTCTAAGGGAGAGTCTGTGGTCAGCAGTCAGTTCAAATGCAGCAATGCTGGGAGGCCCTGTGGCCCCCTGGCCCACCCTGGTCTGGGATCCCACCTTCTACGCCTGGCAAGGAAGATCGGGAGCAGCAGCCCTGAGTCTGAGGCGCCTCTAGAGGAAGAGGTGCTGCCCCAGGGGCCTCCAACCTTCCCAAGTGACGACGTCTCATCTCAAACATGTTCTCTCTATAAAATATCTGATTTCTCTGAAAGTAATAAATAGTGACTGTGTCCTCTAACGGGGGAAGAGGGGAGGAGAAAGGAGAAGCTGTGCTGTGACTCCAGTGACAACTCCTAGAGACACAGGCCTCTGCTTCCACACGGCTGGGCAGGCAGCCGCCAGGGCTGCTCAGATGGGCGGGCACGGCTGACTTTAGAGTTATCACCTGGGGCGGGAAGCCCACCACACTGCCAATACAGGCCCGAGACGAAGAAAGGGAGGGAGAGAGAGGAAGAAGTAGCAGAACCAAGAGGAAAAGACCTGAAGGAGAGCGTCCTGGCCCCCTCCTCACAGCACGGTCTCCTTCCGCCTCCTGCCTCTGCTCCAGCCTCGGGGCTGCCAGCTGGAATGTCGTCCGGCGGATGGCCACGGCAGGCCGGCAAGGGGCCAGCTGCTGGGCAGACCCGGGGCAGGGGGCTGGCGGGAGAGGCGGGAGGACGGCCTCTGTGAGGCCACGGCTGAGGGTGGCAAGAGCGGGAGGCCTGCAGAGGGTGGGCGGCGGGGGTCCTCGAGGATGCTGTCGCAGGCCTTCGCTGCTGCCACCGGTCTCCAGGAGGGACCAGAGCAGGGGCTCCCGGGTCCCCCGGGGGGACCACCTCCCCTCGGCCTGGCCTGGAGCAGGATAAGGGGAGAGAGCAGCTGCCGAGGAGGAGGCGCTCTGTCTCCTGGGGCCACAAGAAGGGGATGCTGCTGGGACTCAAGGACACCAACTTTACTGCAGCGTTTCTACAAAAGCATCAAATTCTCGGACATTCTTCTCGTGCGCAGCCAGCTTCTCTGGGAGTGAGTCCTGTGCAGGGAGGGGAGAGGAGCTGCTTACTCAGTAGCCTGGGAAGCCAGCCGTCAGCCGGGAGTGCAGGGAGCAGAGTACAGAGTCCGGCTCTGCAGGATTGGGCTGCCGAGCAGTGCTGGCCCTGGGGGCTGAGGAGGGAGACAGAAAAGCCTGGAGAATCCAGGCTGGCCACACACGTGATGAGATGGAAAAGGGCCACGCCCACAATGGGACGACACAGAGAAATCCAACGTGAAATATCTTTGGCACAGATTAGACTGACATCAGACTAAGACAGTGGGCTTAGAGCACTACAGGTTCAGGGAGTGAACGCTATCTTCACAGCCTGCACTGGGCCGGCGGCAGAGTCCCGTGGGGGCACACAACCTCAGGCAGTCCCAGCCTCACCCTCAGGAGGTTCTGACCCGGTAGGTCGGTGGCCCAGCTGGAAGTCTGCATCTTTACACCAGCTGAGAAGGGGCTGGGTCGGGGTGCAGAAACGGCGGAGTTAAGTGTAACTGCCCGCAGGTTTCAACCATTAGTTAAAGCCTGGCCCTAAGCAGGTGGTCTGGCCCCACTGCTGAGCATGCGCCGGCAGAGCTCACCCCTTACAGAGGATGCCCTGCCAGGCAGGGGCACCTGGAACTCTTCGGAAGCAGCGCAGACACGGTGGCTACCCGGGTGGGTTTGGGGGGCTGGAGCAACCAACCAGGGCCAGCTGCAGCTTCATCTTAAGAGCTTTTGGACTTCAGCTCCTTCCAAGCAAATTTCAAATGAGTCCAGAGAGTCAATTAAAAGCCTAAAGACAGAAGCCCGACTCTCAGGGGTCAAACCTTTGTTTTGCTGGCTCAGTGTAATCACCAGCAAGTTATTTGTTCCCAATATCATTCTTCTCATATGTAAACTAGGATAATAAGAAAACCTATCTGTTGGGGTCACTGAAGATTCATGGAAAGCACTTAAAAAATGCTTGGCACCTAGAAAGCTTCAATAAATGTTAATAATGACATTTTTGCTATATTATTATTACCGAGCAGCTTACCGAGCAGGCTTTTCTGTTTAAGGCAAATCAAGGGCAGCTGAGCCAAGATGCCTATTCCTGGAGACACTCCTGACCGCAGTGCAGGAGGGAATATCTCCACCCAACGTCTCCTGGCATGGGGCACCCTGGATCTGTGGCTGTGCTATTCACTCCTCTGCCCACTGAGGACACGAAATAGAGAGCACCCTAAACGGTCATTACAGCCGGTGTCAGGACAGCTGGCTGAACTCGGGAACACGGGGATGAGTGAGGAAAGGGCAAGACCACCATCACTTGGTCCGCCTGCTGCTTCCACCTGTGTCCCTGGCACCTGCCTGGCAAGCTGGACAGCTGATGGCAAGAGCTGCTGAGGCAGCCTGGCTGAGTGGCATCAGCAAGTAGAGGACATCAGGCAAACAATGGGAGAGTGTGAGAACTGCTGGGATGAGAGTGCAGAGAAAAGGAGGAAACAAGCATAAGCAAATTCAAGTAGTGACCGCGGGGCACAATGCAAATCTCGAGTGTGACTGCAGGAAGGTGACGGCCTAACCATCTCGTCCTGTGACCGCAGGATGGGAGGGGTGGGGGTGGGGGAGCAGCTGGAAGAGCTCTCCAGGCCTGTGGAGCAGGAGGGGCCACGGAAGGAGGACAGAGGGCGAGGCAGTGGGCAAGGGGCTTCCGTACCAAGTCCTCGGCCATGGACTGGGCCCCAATGTCAAGGGAGAGGCTGCTCAGCTGAGGCGGGTTCTGAAATTCACGATAGAAGGTCCCCAAGTCCATCGGAAGGATGTCATCTTTAGAAAAAGCTGGTTTCTTAAAAAAAATGAGACGGACTCAAGTTTAGCTTGCCTTAAATCACAGTGGAAAATCAGACGGGCTTAACTATCAATAACCCTCTTTCCTTTCAGGAATTAGAAAAGAAAGGGTTCCTCCAGGCTGACCTTTGTGGAATCTTTACAGTTTTCTCTTCTGGGTAGCTAAATTCATCCTGGGGATGACCTCCCTCTATCCTGGGAAAATTTCTGTTCCCTTCCTTTACACTCCTCTCTTTAGCAAAGGGCTATCCATTCATGATCAGTGAACTCCGGGAGTTGGTGATGGACAGGGAGGCCTGGCGTGCTGCAATTCATGGGGTCGCAAAGAGTCAGACACGACTGAGTGACTGAACTGAACTGATCCATTCATGAATAGGACCTGTGCAGGTCCGACTGGACAATCCAATCCCATTTCAAGGTGCATTTCAATCAAAGACATAGCAGAAAATGCCTTGTTGCTCATGGGCCTCCGTGTCTCCCCGAGCGACATATAAGGGCAGGTTCCCCACGTAAAGGGCACAGCTGGCACCCACAGTCCCTTCCCTCTGTCTGGACCAGCCCATCGGGTCCCCGAAGGCCTATTCAGGAGCAACAGGTGCTTCTCGGTTTACTGCCCCTGAAGCAGCAACGGGCAAGGGAGAGGCTGGCAACTCACGAAGTCGATCATGACGAAGTCGTCCTGGGGATGGCCGCTGCTGCCCCCGCTGGAGCCATCAGAGTGCAGGCTGCCCTGGAGGGGAGACGCGGCCTCTGGGGAATCTGGCGGATTCACCTGTTTCAGAACAAGGCGGAGGCAGGGGCTGGTCCGGGCACTGGCTGTAAACCATGAGCCGAGGGCGTGGCTAACGGTCCATGGAGGAACAGTGAGTGGCCCGCCAAGGAGGACGGCCACCGTGGCGCCGTCTCCCTGCAGACGCCACTCAGCGACGGACTCACCATGGGGTCTGCATCCTCCAGCTCCAGGTTCTTGGGAGCAAACATGGCAAAGGGTATGTCCAAACTGGTCAGGGTCACCTGGAGAGACGCGGGAGAAAGCATTAGCGCGGCCCCTTCCCCCAGCTCATCTGCTTCCTCAGGGGCTGCCAGAGGAGGGAAGGGCCTCCAGCAGGTTCACACACTTCAGCTGGCCACGCCACCCTCAGGGTCCTGTCTTGCTGGAGGCCCCTCCAGTCTCCCCTGCTTCCCACCACGTGCCCACAGCATCCACAGGACCCTGGAATTCGGCTCTGGAAGCCTGGCCCACAGCAGTTCAGCAGCAAGTGTTCCTCGCTGGCAGAGCCACGGAGGACTTTCCTGTCTCCAGCGAGGCTGAGGCAGCGGCACTGCGGCGCGACCCACGCACTGAATGGCGCGGTCCCCTCTCCCCTGAGACCGCAGAGCAACGGTTCTCAGCGCTTCTGGAGTGACATCACAGGCCATTAATCCTCTCCACAGCAAATTCACACACAGCCACACCATTCTGTATGTGATTTCAGTGGTTCCACAGGCCCCAGGTAAGACCTCATCCTAAGGGCTCACACATTCTCACAGGTTGCGAGGGCAGAAAATAACCTGGTTGATGGGCTTGTTGACAAAAGCCCCCACTTTCCGGACAAAGATGGTCTCCAAGACATCGTGGGGGGAGGCCCGTCCCTCGCTGCTGTTTGATACAGTTTCAGCATCCTCACTGGAGAAGAAAAGGTCATGTCGGCTCTCCTTCTCAAACCACAGCAGAGCCTACCGGGTTCCCCATAAACTCACTGCCTTGTGAGGCCTCAGCCCAGGACAGCAGCTGCCCCCACCAGCCCAAGCGTGTGGGAAATGGCAGTATGATGCCTGCCTGGGGCCCCTGTCACCCTCGCTTTTGAGTTGGGAGCAGAGGACTGCATTTCCTAGAAGAGCTAAAAATAGACACATGTGAATGAAACTCGGTGTTACAACTGTATGAAGCTTCCATAAACTTTACTGTCATACCAGGGATAAGCATCAGTCACCGTGCATCCAGCTATCATACATATGGGCAAGCAGCTCTCGTAAACGGCTAATTTTAATGTCAGTCCAGTTACAGAGCCAGACTCAAGATCTTGCACCCCCTCTTCACTTTGTCGTTTTGCTGTCTGAAGCTCTGCTTCCCGTCTCCTGCCCTTTCCCTGCCCCCAGTCCTCTCTCTGTTCAGCAAGGTCTCTCAACAACACGCCCAACTGGCTGCCCCCCCTCTCCTCCCAGGTGGCGCAGTGATGAAGAGTCCGCCTGCCAACGCAGGAGGAGGAGTGAGTTCGATCCCCGGGTCAAGAACATCCCCTGGAGAAGGGAATGGCCCACTCCAGCATTCCTGCCTGGAGAACTCCATGGATAGAGGAGCCTGGTGGGCTACAGTCCAAGGGCTCAGAGTGGGACATGATGGAAGCAACTAAACGACTCCCTCCCTCCCTCCAGACTGATGCTGAGTCCCTAAAGGTGGGGGATGCCAAGCAGAAGAAACCAGCTCAGACGGTCAGTCACAGCCCTGGGAGAAGCTGGGGACGGGAAAGCCCCAAAGCAGGGGCTCAAGATGGAAAGGACTATGCAGTCCAAGGGGCTCCCGGCCTCCAGACACCAGGGGGGACCAGCGTCTGAGGGGCCCCAGCACAGGGTCCTCTGTCTTCAGTGACTCCTGGTCATACCCCAGGAATCTAGGCTCTGAATACGAGAGTAAAATGACTACAGTGAGGCTTTCTCCGCTGTCCAGTGGTTAGCACTCCGCTCCCACTGCAGGGGACACAGGTTCAATCTCTGGTAAGAGAACTAAGACCCTGCACGCTGCCAAAAACAAAAACAACACTTAAGAGGATTCCCTTTTGATTATCTAATAGGAGGAAAGAAGATGGAGGTTTGAGGGGCCAGGCATGAAAGTAATTATTTTTCCTGATGGATGGCATGGAAAGATCCTTCCAAATAAACCCCCTCCCCCAACTCCACTGTGGGAATAGAAAAAAAAAAACAGGAATTTCTAATATCTGAAAGTTCATTTAAGATGCAATGGGGCAATCGACGTCATTATTTCTGGGGCCTTCCAGTTAAGAGGGCAGTGGAGGTCAAGACAGGCCCAGCTTCCCACAGAACTCTGGGTGAAGTGGAAAGAGCGAGTCTGGGCTCTGTAATCCAAGAAGCCAGGCCTGTGCCTGGCCATTCTGAGAGCTAACTCTTCTCTTGGGCTAATCAGTAACCCTTCTGAGATCCTGTCACCTTTTAAAGGGAGGTAACGTGGTGACTTTTGCAGGGTGGGATTATGACAACTTTCCACCCAATCCACGTCTTCAAAATTTGACTTACAGACTGTATCACTTCTGCAATCAGAAAAGACAAAGGTTTCTTTTTGTATTCCAGTAAGGAAAAACAGTTGTTTCTACAGGATCTGCAGGAGGTGAATACAGTAGAAAAAGAAACTGGATCCTAACTCCCACTGCAGACACACCGTGACTCTGATGTCATGGGTGTGGTTAACAACACTCTGTTCTGATCTCAGGGAATACTGAGGACATCCAGGAAATCCACCTCAGGGGACGAGAGGAACATCTCAAAACACCTTCCCTGCATCAGGGTGAGGAGCGCCAAGGCCAGCTGCCTGCTGTCAGAAGCCAGTAGTGGTGCCCAGGCCAAGCCTCCCTCACACACCAGCTGCAATGCAAGATTCTTATCAGGAATTTGAAGGATTCCACATTTTCCCTGCAAATGCCAAGCCTGAGCCAATGCTGAAAGCTACTCTTTACTTGCTGATACCAAATAAGCAGATGTGTTGGGGAGGACAGGCCCCTGGCTGGTCTGAAGAGCAGCCGAGCCAAAACGTGAACTCACCTGCTAGACGGCGTGGCGGCACAGTGGGCCCCATCAGAAGGGGTGTAGGTTGCCAGTCTCTCCTGGTCAGCCTGGGTACCGTGGGCAGGCTGGTTGGGACCAAGAGGTACCCCACCTTCCTTCCCGGGGACCATTAGCTTTGGGGGAAAATGAAAAAAACAGTGAATCACGGCAACGTCAGGCAGGAGGGGAGACTTGCTGCCTAGCACGATGGCATTGGCTGTCCAGCTTTCCCCTCACCAATGCTGCCACCAAGTGGGCAGGAAACCTTGGAAATCTTGATCCTTTCTGGGGCTCGCTCAGTTAATGGAAGACATGCACGGAAGTGACTACAGAGGGAAAGAGGGGGAAAACACTCAGGAAGTTCTTTTCTTTCTGAAGTGTAAGAGGCAGCCTCTCGGAATCATCTTAGTCCTCCGAAGTTAAAGAAGAGCTTTGGTTCAGAACACTTAGAACATGGGTGTTTCAAGAGGCCCCTCTAGTGTATCTGGGCAGGGGAGGCAGGACAGGAACCCCTAGTGTCTTCCCCATCTTTAAAGATACCTGGTGAGGGTGTGTGGCGTTTAAGCCAGCAGCAAACACTACTGGATAAGCCAGGTCAGCGGATCCAACGCCCAGGGCAGCAGGCTGATAGGAAAGGCGAGAGCTGGAGAGCTAAGCAAGAGAAAAACAAAGAGGGGCCGCGGAAAGGAGGAGGGGAAACAGGCACTCC
The DNA here is from genome assembly GCA_006408675.1 of Madoqua kirkii. Lineage (NCBI taxonomy): Eukaryota > Metazoa > Chordata > Mammalia > Artiodactyla > Bovidae > Madoqua > Madoqua kirkii. The sequence goes on from SJYC01104708.1 coordinate 78,660, forward strand.
TAGAGCGTGACCAGTGATCAGATCAGTGGGGTGAGGAGCGGGTCCCAGCCCACAGCCGCACAGTGCGCGCGCTGCGGGGGAGGGCCTGATGTGAGGGTTACAGACAGACCAGCCCATTGCTCTGAGAGCAGGAAGACAGACTGATCTGCAGTGGGGCTGGCAGCCTCAGCTCCGTGCCCTCCCAAGGCCTCACAGGAGCTCCCTGTTCTCCCTTCTCCCAGGGGTTCAGCTAACTGGCTCAGTTTCCAGCCCAGCAGATCTAGGGAGCACCGTCTGGGCAGAACTGGGAGCCAGAGCCAGCAGTTTTCCCAGGTCATTCTAGTCTCTTCTTTGACCTTGAGGTCCCTTTGAAATACAAGGCATCTTTTTTAATCACACCTTCCATTACCACTGGATTTGGGAGGGTTCCTATTTATAGTGAAAAAGAAAGAAAACCACTCTTGGATGGTTTATCTGGAAAAAAAAAAAGATCTAAACAACTCCATGTACTTTTCCCATCAATGGTAGGAGGAGGGGCGAATGATGAATCCTATTTTGGGCTGCTGTGCAATGGCTGCATCCTGTTAAAAATCAATTACCGCACCTCAAAATAACCCACGGAACACTTGGGGATATTTAAATAACGATACCCTGTACTTTATTTATAGTTTTCAAACAAAAAGAAACCATCTGATAGTATCCCCTTCTTCCCAGTATGGACTCACTTGGTGGGAAAAGGCCAGTCCTGCCGTGGGGACCCTCAGAGTGTCCGTCACCACAGGAGCAGGGGTCTGAGAAAGTGCCTTTGTGGCTGTAAGCACACACTGTGCACAGACACACACAGAGACAGGAGAGACAGGAGAGAAAAGAAGGGGCTTGAGAAAGGGGCGAAAGAAACCCTGGAAAGGGCAGCAGCAACAGAGGCTGAAATGCACAGTGGGCTCAGGAGGGAGGCAAGGAGAAAGCTGTGTGGCTGCCTTCTGAAAAGGACCGCTTGGAAGCGTGTGAAGAAGAGTTCATCCCTGGCGTCCTCCCTGACGCAGGTGGAAAGCAAAGCTGAGTCGAGCTGCTATGACTTGCTGAAGCCTGAACCAAGCATTAGACTGCCTTTAGTCAAAAGAGGGACTTTTTTAGAAAATTTCCAACAGGAGAGCCCTGAGAACATACACAGGGTATGCTAAACAGGAATGAGGACACTGAGACTAAGATATTAGACTGAAAGCCTTTTTCTGGGGACTCAGAATCTGTAGGCTCAGGTTTAAACAGTTGAGGCTTGTTGGCTGAGCTTTTAAAATGCTCAGGGACCCAGCAGCGAACTTTCTTGCATCAGCTCAGGGAAGATGAGGTGGCGTGCAGGTGTAGGCACCAGAGTGCGTGTGTGCACACGCTCACAGTCCCTTAGGGTATAGAAGTCGATGGAGTAAAGGCTGGGGCATTTTCAAAACTCAGAATTTCAAAGCTAATTATGGGCAAGGTGATTCATTTAGGTCTTGCTGTTCCATCTTTAAGTCTCGCCAATTAGCTAATTAATTAATGCCTAGAATTGGAGGTAGGACCTCAAGATATAGTACAGGTTCTGAGTCACAACTATTTATTAACTCAGCTCTGTGCCCAAATGATACAATGATCCTTACTTTACTAGAAAAACAAAAGAAAACCAGCCCATTAACAGGTATTCCATTAACTGGATCACAACAAAAGCTCAAACAGAAATTGCTGAACACTTATGTGATTCCCTAGATTAAACAAAAGAAACTATTTCAATATTTACAGGAACAAAGAGACCAGGTGGTAAATGATTTTTCTCTCTCTGTTCTACCATCAAGCTTCAAAATGAGTATTTCTACACCAAACTGTATAGTCTTAATTACAGGTACTCAGGGAGCAGTGACAAGGCTCACCCACTGGGTGCTCTCTCTGATGAAATCTTGACGAAATCTACTTTTAAACTGTAACAAGACACAATAGGCAACTGATAACATGAAACACACAGGCTCTCCTTACACAGGTTAATAAACCTTTCTGCAAACCGCAGCGACAGAAACGACTTAACTTCCCTTTACCTTTGGGGTCAGGCTGACTTTCCACTGTATCACAGAAAAAGAAAAACTGATGTGTTAAAGCCCCAGGCTCATCATCTCTAATATCTCCCAAGTTTATGTATTGTTTATGAGTTTATCAGTTGTTAAATGAGCATTAAATGACATATTCATATTTTGATGATTTAAAAAAACCATCAACTCACGAATGTGCACTAGTAAGAAAGTGGGCTTTCCTCCTTTTTTGGGTCAGTATCGCTCCCTGTCAGCAAGCATACCAGACGCCACCTTCTTCCAGAGCAACGGCGATATGTATGCCTACATATATTAGTGGGGAGGGGGGAAGAATAACAATTCCTACACCCCCAAACCAAACTGTCCAAACAATTTCACAAACTCTCTTAAACTTTAAATTGTCACATTAGAAATAACAGTGATCCATGAATTTCTGTAAAGTCCTTCATACATAAGTTAGCTTTTGTGCTTAACCCCTGCTTTTAAAACAAATTAGAACTATACTTTTAATTTAGTATCTAAAAGCACAGGATGAAATAAATTTTAATTTTTTCTTAATGAAGAAAATATAGAGGATAAAAATGTATGGATAGCTAATTAATTTGTTGGGTCCGACACCCCAAGTAAGATGGCAAAAGTAAGATGGTGAAAAAGGATAATTAGGGGCTAATTTAGGCTTCCCAGGCGGCCCTAGTGGTAAAGAACCTGCCTGCCAGTGCCGGAAATGTAAGAGAGGTGGCTTGGATCCCTGGGTTGGAAAGATCCCCTAGAGAAGGGCTCCAGTATTCTCGCCTGGAGCATCCCATGCACAGAGGAGCCTAGCAGGTTATAGTCTATAGGGTCACAGAGGGCTGGACACAACTGAAGTGACTTAGCATGCACATACTCATGAGTCCAATTTAAAGGAAAACAGAATTCACTTAGGGAACCATCTAATATGCAAGGAAAGAGGAGGGGAAAAACAGAGAGGCAGGCAACGGGTAGATGATAAGCAATCTTGGGTGGAAGGGAAGAAACGTGCCCTAAAATTCAGTCAGCTGGGAAAAACGACTCCTTATATGAAGCAGTCTCAGAACCACATGTATATCATACACTTCTTTGGGGAAAGTGTTCACATTGCTTAGAGCCTGTGTTTTACTGAAACTGGCTGCGACACTGAAGATGGAGCCTAGTGGAAAGTTAACGGTTAATCATGTTCAGAGAGGGAATGCAGACAAGCAGATATCTATGTAACTGTTAAGGAAAACTGCCCAGCTGGGGTCTTAATGGCATTTTATGCTAAATGATCACTGGCTTGTTTTTTGCTCCTTCCGTTATTAGGAACAATATTTCGGAACCACTTCAAAAAAACAGCAGCTACTGGGACTTCCCTGGTTGTCCGGTGGTTAAGATTCCATGCTTTACCACGGGGACACAGGTTCAATCCCTGGTCAGGGAATGAGGATCCCGGATCTCATGTGCTGCTGGGTTCGGCCAAAAAAAGAGAAGCAGCTGCTAGTTCTAACAGGTGCTGCTTTCAGTGTCTCTCTGGTGCCAGAACACAATTCTGATTTTATAGGGGTTTTCTGCAGCTGATTTTCCAGGGAATTTTAGGATGTCACCAGGGAGGTAAAAGTTGCATGGAATCTTGCATGTTAAGATTATAGACTGTAGAAATACTACAGTATTATCTGCTAGGTAAGAAGGTTCTCTTTTACTCCTCAAAATAACTCCTTGAAATAATCACCACCACCACCACCAGAAGAGATTATCTAAATTTTCACATGAAATTTTCATTTCATAAGGCCCATATATGTACCAAATAACTACCACCACGCCTTAACCAGTTTCCCCCTACCTGGGAGGGAGGCGAGGTGGAAAAGGAGGTGGCGCACACTTCTTGAGAATCTTCCACAGAAGGACACGTTACTCCAGTGTCCTCGCCGGTGGTTCTGTGGTGAGAGGGAAAGAAATCATGAACTGACTGACAGCAGCCAATTTCAGAGAGGACACGAAGAGAGCTGAGATATGGATGCAAGTTGTGGTAAGAATTCTTTCTGGTAGCCCCTAATGTCAAGGAAGGTGCACTGAGCCCTTGATAATTTCAAATATGTTCAGAAAGCAGCATCTAGAGGTTGACAATGGCTTAAAAAAAAAAAATCCAAACATTTCACCTGACATATCTTTTGAGAGCGTTTTTTTAAAGCCTGGCCAGTGTAGGGCCAAAGAATCCTCAGCAACAGAGAATGCAGTGAAATAAAAATCTAGACGCCAAAGACAAAAACCGATCCAGCTTCAAGAGTCCTGCACAGAAAGGCAGCATCTCCCTTGGTGCACGTCTACCCAATCTCTTGACAACTCTGTTTTCTGGGATCTAGGCCTGGAGATGTTTGATTCTGAAGAATAAAGCTGAATTGTGCCAGTGGTGACCTGAAAACCACCTAATTGCAAAGGACATTCTTTCTCCACATTACTGCCACTCTCAGAGTTTCTAAGTAAAATCAAACCGAAAGTCAAATCCGTACTGTCTAGGTCAAAATATCCAAGGATTTTCTGAGACGTGGTCTACCTTTCGTCTAGGGGTACCTGACAGGCAGCAGCAAGGATACAGTCAGCCACTCCACTTTCCTCCCCGTGGGGTCTCCATCTGTGTGCCCTGCCTATCAGTGAGTGAGGATGAAGGTGCTCTACGGGCCTGTGCGAGATGGATGTTTCCGCCAGCCACAGTTTGGAAAAGAGTTTTCCACATTCCTCACCTGTAATTGCAGGGGTGCATGGGCGAGGAGCTGGGATAGGGACGGTCCACAAAGTGATCAATAATAATGCCCATGATAGGTGGGGTCCTCTCAAAGTGCCTGTAATGCAGTAAGCAGATGGCCACATTTGTTAGGATGCCTTGTCACGCCCCCTGACGTCCTCAGAGATTCCTTTGCCTCTTATCTATTGGAAGGAACCACAGAACCTCAACTCCGGCATCCCTGAAAATAACCCATCACTTTTACGCTGGCTCTGGGACACTCAGCTTCTCCAGTCTGGAAACTAGGTTCTCTCTCAATGGCAACGCTGAACTCTAGGCCTAGCTGAGGCGAGGAGGGGGAGTGGTTGAAAGAAAAACAACTTTAATATCTTTGGAAAAGTTCCTTTTTTTTAAGAGTTCTATTGGATTTCTAGGCTCTTTCCTCACCTGGTGGACATGAATGCCAAGTTAATTCTGTAAGCACAGGAAAGAGTGATGGTGCCCACAGGGGTACCCACTGTCCCAACACGAACTGTCTGGAAACCTAGGAAAAGAGATAAATAATTAGCTTTTTTCCAGACAATACTGACACTACCATCAGTACGTCTTTCCCTGAATCATTCAGCCACTTGTACAACCTCTAGCATGACCCACTTAGCTACCTTGAATGCAGCAGCTTCAATTTCATATATATGTGTATGTGTATACCTATAATTTTATTTTAATTTATCTATGTTGACCTAATATTGGCAAGGGAAAAAGCATCTATTTCCTGATAAAACTACCTTCAAAGAGGTAAAATGATTATTAGTCCTAAAGCTTAAACAAGTCCTAACCAACCCTGTCTAGATACGCCAATAAGACATTAAGGGGCACAGAGAGTTCCTCACACAAATACCTCAATTTATGAAGTAACTGCACTCCCACCCAAGCTGCCACCCCAGAACTAAACACATAAAAAAGCCAGGGCATTACAATAAAACTCTCCTAGTTTTCTTGGTTTCACTTCCAATTTTTCAAAATTATTGATGCTCATCAGAAACGTTTAACATGATCACTATAGAAAATGAGGAAAACAGACAACCACATAAAGCATAATAAAGAATTCTGAGTTACTAGAACTTTTGGGAAAATTATTCAGTCATTCCCTGGTGGCTCTCCAGACCTCCTACCTGTCTTTTTCTTACTTGTATCACACATACTAAAATCACAAGCTATGTAGTATTACAGGCAGCATCCAAGCACATCTCTGGTCAGGAGAACACTTAGCAAGACTACAAATGTTTTTTACCTTGGTACATACCTTCCCCTAAGCCATTCAGCTGAACATCCCCAAAATATATTCTGTAGGGAAGAAAGAAGAAAATGTTACTTGATTCTTTATTCTAAGGGCCTGCATACTAAACATCTAGAAACAAAGTCAACAAAACCAACCCCTCTTTTCTCATCTGCATGAACATCTCTCCGAATGGAGCAGTATTCCTACTATTTGATTAAGCTGTAGGCATGAGGATGGTTATGGAGAGGACTGGTTAAAAAATTAGAAAAATAAAAATTAAGTGTGACCTCTTATTCCTGCTTCTGCAGCATATTTGTAAAGTTATATACATGCATGCACGCTAAGTTGCTTCAGCTGTGCCCAACTCTTTGTGACCCCCATGGACTATAGCCCGCCAGGCTCCTCTGTCCATGGGATTCTCCAGGCAAGAATACTGGAGTGGGTTGCCATGCCCTTTTCCAAGGGATCTTCCTGACCCACGGATTGAACCCGCATCTCTTATGTCTCCTGCATTGGTAGGTGAGTTCTTTACTACTAGCACCACCTGGGAGCCCTTTGTAAAGTACACCTATTGGGAAATAGAGAATATACAAACAAAATTGGCAGATAGTTCTGGAACTTCTATTACAAGATATAAGACTTTTTTTTTTTTAGAATTGACCTATAATTGACACACAACATTATATTAGTTTCAAGGATATATAATAATTCAATATCTGTACACATTGCAAAATAATCACACACTAAGTCTGGTTAACATCTGTCATTCACAGTAACTTTTTTTTTTCTTGTGATGAGAACTTTTAAGATCCACTTTCCTAGCAACTTTCAAATATGGAGTAGAAGTCACTAGATTTTGAAGTGTGATCGTCAATCAAAGTGGGCTCACTCTGCTTATCGAAAGTCATTCCATCATTCCAAAGTAAACTGACTAAGAAATTAGAATATCTTTTCCACCACTGAATAAATAGGCAAGACTATTCTAAAACTGTGAAAATCTAAACACAGTAGAACATTTCCATGAATCTCCCTGGGAAGGCCAGTCTATATTAGCAAAAAGTCTGAATTATAAAACACTTAAAATGTACTTTTATACTTTTGAAGTACTACTGTTGAAAATTAAACACATACATGGGTATGTTCAATAAAAACTAAGCTCTGACAATCTACAAAGCCCTAAGGTTAGATGTTAGGGATGAGATAAAAGATAAAGTAGGGGCAAGTCCTAGGATGAATCTGAATCCTAGGTCTCACAGATTACAGTCTGGAATGGAAGAAAAGAAATGTATCTGAAATACATGCACGAAAGTGATAGACACCATAAAACAGGGGTTAACCAACTTTTGCTTAAAGGATCAGTTAGTAAATATTTTAAGACTTGTGGGCCATATAGTCTGGGGAAACTACTCAGCTCTGCTTTCATACTACAAAAGTAGCCACCGATAATAGGTAAATGAATGGGGTGGCTATGCTGTAAAATAATTCTATTTATAAAATTATTTGTAAAAAAATTCTATTCATAAAAACAAGCAGATGGGGAAGAAGTCCCTGGTGGTCCAGTGGTTAAGATCTCTGCTTCCATTGTCGGGGGCCCAGGTTCAATCCCTGATTGGAGGGAACTAAGATCCTGCAAGTTCTACAACTTGGCCAAAAGAAAAAAAAGGCCTTGAAAAGTAAACACACATAGGGTTGCTAGATTACTTCAAATGAACTAGTTAATTCTCTAATCTGTGGTCCTTCCATCCTATTATACCAATTCTTCTTAAAATCAGCTCTTTGCATGTAAGCCAAAGGCCAATACCCATGGCTCACCATTAACACGATCCTGGCTAATTTGGGAACCCTGACTTTCCAGGCTCTGCTCTCACACTTTGCTATACATCCTCTTCACCACCACTCTGGTCCATTCAACAACCTGTATCAGTTCAGTCGGTCAGTTGTATCCAACTCTTTGTGACCCCATGGACTGCAAACACACCAGGCTTCCCTGTCCACCACCAACTCCCAGAGCTTCCTCAAACTCATGTCCAACTCAGTGATGCCTTCACTTCATGGGAAATAGATGGGGAAACAATGGAAAAAGTGAGAGACTTTCTTTTTTTGGGCTCCAAAATCACTGCAGATGGTGACTGCAGCCATGAAATTAAAAGACGCTTGCTCCTTGGAAGAAAAGCTATGACCAACCTAGACAGCATATTAAAAAGCAGAGACATTACTTTGCCAACAAAGGTCCGTTTGGTCAAAGCTATGGTTTTTCCAGTAGTCATGTATGGATGTGAAAGTTGGACTATAAACAAAGCTGAGGGCTGAAGAACTGATGCTCTTGAACTGTGGTGTTGGAGAAGACTTGTGAGAGTCCCTTGGACTGCAAGGAGATCCAACCAGTCCATTCTAAAGGAGATCAGTCCTGAACACTTATTGTAAGGACTGATACTGAAGTTGAAACTTAATACTTTGGCCACCTGATGTGAAGAACTGACTCACTGGAAAAGACCCTGATGCTGGGAAAGATTGAAGGTGGGAGAAGGGGATGACAGAGGATGAGATGGTTGGATGGCATCACCGACTTGATGCACGTGAGTTTGAGTAAGCTCCCGGAGTTGGTAATAGACAGGGAAGCCTGGCATGCCGCAGTCCATGGGGTCACGAAGGGGACGACAGAGGATGAGATGGCTGGATGGCATCACTGACTCGATGGATGTGAGTCTGAGTGAACTCCGGGAGTTAGTGATGGACAGGGAGGCCTGGCGTGCTGTGATTCATGGAGTTGCAAAGAGTCAGACATGACTGAGTGACTGAATTGAACTGAACTGAGTGACCAAACTGCCTGAGGATTTAAAAATCCTTTCCATAGCAATCAAGACTGTGTATAAACAAGAGGATAAAGAACTTGGTTGCTTTGGAAAAAGCTGAGGTTCTTAAAGGAGAATAGATAGGCAATCACAATACAGGTATAGCATCAACCATCCAAATATCTGTCCAAAAATTAATCATGGAATACCTGAATGCTGGTCAGACCATGTGCAAATTGATGAGACCAAAGTGTGAATCATGAAGGTGAGCTGTTTACCTGTATAAGATGACATATTCATGCCCTTGCTTTCTGGAGAGCCTGTAAGCTGGTGTCACCCTAGTTATAGCAAGCAGAGACTTCAGCAGCAATGACAATCTGTTGTACACGGCATAGGAAACTTTGATTTCTTTATCACACCTGAGGAGCAAAGACACTATCAGCATTCTCCTACTCAGCTAACATAAAACAATGAACAAAAATGCAATGGATAGAGACATGAGTTATGCTCCATGGAGTGACTGACATTATTTGTCAGCATTAGAATATCTAACTGAATAACCTTACTGTATACTATAACTAATATGACATTAAATATCAACTTAATACTTCAATATTTAAAAGTCTAAAAAAAATCTGTTAGCATTATTCATAAATTCAGATACAATATAACTTGACTTACAGCCTAAATAACATTTTACAGAGTATTACGGTCAAAAGAGATAGTTGCTAATTAAAGGCTGGAACTGTATAAGATTAAATTTATAATGAAAACATCTTCTGAACTAAACTTGTAATCAGAGTGCTTTGTTAGCTCATCAACAAATTGTTGGTGTTGACCAAAGTTTTACTTCCCCATGCAGCAGACAAAGGCAAGCAGGCAACAAAAGGTCTCCAGTATATTTTTTTCTAGCTTTGAAGCAGCTATCTTTCAAAGAAATAAAGCAGAACACTTAAAAACAGTAATTCAATATTGCAGTTGTATTACTGAAAGTACAAACATAATTTCACTGTACTATAACCTGGCAATCACTATTTAAGAAAAATAATGCCTATACCACTCATAGTTATTAAAAAATATTTTTCCTTTGATGTGTTGCTATTTCAATATTCCTATATATTCTTCTTAAAATTCGGGCAGGAATTCAGCTAATCTGCCCTGAAAAAAAGAAAATGGAGGGGAAAATAACACGTGTTCCCAGTCCGTGACCGACACAGCATGTCTAAAGCAGTGGTGAGGGGAAATCTTATTGGATGTCTGCCACACAGAGAACAGACAAAACAGAGTAGTCATGTTACAAGAGCTCAAGGGATTTAATCAGAGAACTATGTGTACTCTGGGAAAACAACACATCCTTTTTCAGCTTTCTCTCTGCTCCTCTCCCTGTTGTCTGAGTCTCTCTGGACCGACACTCCTTTTGAAGGTCACTGCTGTGCCTGGGCTGGAAGCCAAGCATGAAGCCAACTGTAGCAAAGGCCTACCAGCTTTGCTAAGTGATCAGAACACTCGCCGGGACTGACACAAGCCCTGCTTTCCACGCGATGCCGTGCACTGTATCCTCAGCTACCACAACCAAGGATTCTAAGATACAGCACTTACTACCTTTGAAATTTATTTTTAATTGAAGGATAACTGCTTTATAATACTGTATTGGTTTCTGCCATGCATCAACATGAGTCAGCCATAGGTATGCATATGTCCCCTCCCTCTGGAACCTTCCTCCTGTCTCGCACCCCATCCCACCCCTCCTCGTTGTCGCAGAACATCAGTTTGAGCTTCCTAGAGCACTTACTTTTCATTCATTTCCAGACACCAGATTTCCAGCTCCATGGAATCTCCCTGTAAATGGAACAATAAAAGGTATTGTTAAGATATTATTAAAAGATATTTCAGTTTTGCTTTTGATAATCTTTTTTATTATAAAGCACAATACAGCCACTGTAAAAATATTACACAGTATAAATAAGCAAAAAGAAGACATCACTTATAATAAAATCAGTGACTTTCCTAAATAAAAGTAAGCTCATACCATACATTCTATTTTTTATCTTTTTTTTTGTATATACTATTTTTATCACTTTTTTATGTGCTTTAAACTGTAGTGCTGGAGAAGACTCATAACAGTCCTTTGGATGGCAGGACCAAATCAGTCAGTCCTCAAGGAAATCAATCCTGAATATGCATCGGAAGGACTGATGCTGAAGCTGAACCTCCAATACTCTGGCTCCTTGGAAAAGACCCTGATGCTAGGAAACAGTGAAGGCAGGAGGAGAAGGGGATAACAGAGGATGAGATGGTTGGATGGAATCACCGACTCAATGGACATGAGTTTGAGCAAAGCTCCAGGAGTTGGTGATGGACAGGGAAGCCTGGCAAGGTGCAGTTCATAGTGTTGCAAAGAGCTGGACACGACTGAGAGACTGAACTGAACTGACACAACGTGGAATTCTCCTTGTAATTAAGAATTCTACATTATTTTTAATGGCCACATAGTATTCTACCAGGGCTTTCCAGTGGCTCAGGAGCAAAGAATCTGCCAGCAATGCAGGAGACCCAGGCTCTACGTGAGGGCAATTCTTTGGCTGCAGCAAGCGAGGACTAGTCTCTAGCTGGGGTGCAGGGCTTCTCTCTGTGGTGCTGTCTCTTGTCTCGGAGCACAGGTTCTAGAGCACAAACTCAACAGTTGCTCCACAGCATGTGCGATCGTCCTGGATCAGGGGTCGAACCTGTGTCTCCTGCACTGGCAGGCGGATTAGCACTGAGCCACCAGGGAAGTCCAATCACAACAGTTTAGAATCTGATTTCACAGATGCCTGAGAGAGGAGAATTCTTCCTTTTGGACTCCCTAAGTATCACTAAGGAAAATAACTCACAGTATTCACCAGTAATTCAATAAAGAGAATAGGATGTTCTATTTGTTACTAAGATTTCCACAGAATAAGTACTGACATCATTCACACAATAAAATATTAAGAGCCTACTATGTGCCATCCCAGGCATTGTGACAGGCACAGAGATGATTATTTATTATATCCTGCCTCATTTCAAAAAGAATTGAAAAACTACACAGACAAATAAGGTGTGGCATAGCTGCTGACCTCAAGAAAAAAAGTGTAAAGTATCAACAGGAACATGTAATAACTGTCTACTATATTTTATTCACATACTTTACAAATAAGAACTAAATGAAAAAAAAAAAAAGAACTAAATGAGTAAGTATAGAAGTGTGGTGGTGGTAGAGGTGGGGCTAAGTAATTTGGCCAGAGTTGCTCAGCTAGGCTCTGAATTTGGGTCTGTAGAGCTCTAAACTCTATTATTATAGCTCTACAGCTGTATAGCTCTATAACTCTTTTATTATTCCATGCAGCCTCACAATCCTATAGTGGAAATAGATTAATAAACATACAAGAAAAAATATTTGCATCATGGAAAAAGGTGAAAAAACACATTAAAAAAAATCACATTCCAGCAAGTTATACTCTAAGAAATAAATATAAACAAAGCACACAGGAAGTCTAGAGAGTGGTTAGAAAGGGAGATCTTTTGGAGCATGCGAGTGCTGAAGGATGAGTAGAGGCACACCACTTGCAGATGATATATGAAGATGAGAGTGGAGAGTCCACTCCAAGCGGTTGGAAGAATACGTACAAAAACCATGACCTCCTTGGAGAACCATGAGACGATCAGTGCGGGAAAGCGCAGGAACAAGGCGGAGCTGAAACCAGAGTGTAAAGTGCTTTGGGTGCTGAGTTAAGACCCTGTCCTGGCCATAACCTTACCTCCGAAGTCTTGAGTGAGATCTCCACACACATAGACCTCCCAACAGCAGGCAGCTGCCCTGCCAGGGCCTTCTTTGCTTCATGTGTAACCTCTGGGATGTCTTTGATTGCTAAATTGAACTAGAATACAAGAAGAACTTTGTGTTAAACATTCACAAGGAACATTATGGAATCAAAGTAGTAAGACTGGATACTGAGTAACGTAGGCCTTGCCCTTGATGAAGGACAGTCATGTACTTCTCCTTTCCCCTTAAGAGATATCTTGCATCAAGGACCCAAAACTCAGGTTGATAAGTTTTCACTCATCACAGAGGAAAACCAAAAAACACCCAGCACTAACATTCAATGAAGAACATACTTTCCAAATGAATGGATCAAATGGAATTAGGCATTTTAATGTTATGACTTAGTAATACTAGAAATATTATTATTACTACACCATGATTCCTTGTGAGGCACACCATAGTATATCCCTCAGCAAAGAACAGCAGTTTTACCCAGTCTGAGCCCGTTGGGGAAGAAGACGAACGAGTACAAATTTTCTCTCCTAGTCGAGCCTGGACGATCACTTGGACAGTCTGAAAAAAAACCCAACCAAACAAAAGAATCAAAGGTGAAAAGTTTCAACAAACTGATTTGGCTCCTCATCAAGATTAAAAAACCCTCTCAACACAGGGTTAAAAAGGTGCCAATGATCATAACTATACTTCAGGAAAGGATAAGATTTAAAACCATCAAGAACAGAAAAAAAAAATAATACTGTAAATATTCCTGAGGACCCAGTGCCAACCAATTACGAGAAATCCAAGCCTGAGGCCTGTGATCTGTAACACACTCGCACGGCAGGAGGAGAGCTGCGCACGGTGCTCAGACTCTCATGAAGAGGCAGGTCCAGGCGCAGGCTTCAGCACGCACCGCCATACGCTTATGTAATCATCGTAGATTTAAACCAAGGAAGCCACAGTCGTGCATATGACTTGGCCCATATGGCCAAAGTCTCCCGGCTAATTTTACAACCAGAATCTACTGCGTGGCCTGTTCTTACATAGCAAGAGTTGAAAGGAAGAGAGACAGAGGTGGGAATGATTTTTAGATTTAGGAAAAGACGCCTTCTATAGCACTCAAAATTCAGTTTTTTCATTTACACAGAAGGGGACAATAAGGGAAAGTGAGAGATTTCAGAGGTAGTTAATGCTTAGGCCAAGATGCACGAACAAACTGTTGTCCATTCTAGTCCAGTCTCTGTTCTCACCCCAAGGGAACATACTGCGCCAATAACCTGGCATAATAAGCTTGACATTTCTGCAAACAGGCTTGCAAAAAAATGTTATTTTTTTTAACAAGTAGCTTTGGAAAATTGGAAGCTTTTTAGTTACGCCCCCAGTACCGCCCCCAAATTTCACAGTTTGGTTTACAACAGACAGAAGTATCCCTTAAAATGGGCAAGCTGCAAGCTGTTATGCTGTATTTCCAAAAAGGGAGAGGCATGGAAGTTATTTCGAACAGTTCTAGGCTCAAGAGAACGGATATATTACCTTAGGGCAAAAAACTTAATGAACTTGTCCAGGTCCTTTCTGTCCTGGGAATTAAGATCAGTTTCCATTGCCTATAGGAATCTAAAACAGGAAAAAAAAGTGTTGAATAATGTGACTGTGTTTTAAAAGGGATTGCTACAACAAGGCATACAGAGATGGCATTGTCTACAGCTTATGAATAGTCATGTAGGAGGTAAAACCTCCCCTCCCCTCGACTAAAGACACCAACATGAAGAACAGAAGATACTATCTTTTGAGGAAAATAAACTCCACACAAAGAGCTACATCTATAGACCTAGAAAAAAGATGAGACAAGCCATTTTACCTGAATGTGAAACTTTGAGCTTTTAAACTTATTCATTAAAAAAGTTTATTAGCCAGCATACTGAAGACCAAGTTTTAATGAGGCAAAAACTTCATTAAAACATAAAATAAGTTAACTTTCCTTCAACCACCCAGGGATCAAACCCGCGGCTCTTATGTCTCCTGCACTGGCAGGCGGGTTCTTTACCAGGAGCGCCACCTGGGAAGCCCACCGTTCCTTCAAAAGACCACTGAATCAATTTAATTTTGGGTGGGAGTAGGGTGGGGGTGGGATGAGAAGGGGCTGGTATGAAGAAGAAAGCATTTAGGGGAGAGAAGAGCATGAACAAAGGCATATAAGCCACACGAGAAAAATGGGTTTGGAACTATTAAGTACTCCAATTTTCCAGCGATTGGGTATGGCTGGTTTAGGCCAGACCACGAGAGTCTCAGATACAGTGCTAAAGACTGATGCCAGAAAGGGGAGTACCCTCGAGGCTTTTGAGAAGAGGAAGCAACACAATCCAAACGGTGCGTCAGAAAGATGGCACTGCTGGCACACTGTAGAACAGTTTTGAGTACGGAGAGCAGGGAGATCAATTAGGTCCTTGGCAATAATTCAGGCTTGTGGTCAGGGCTAGAAGTCTAATGGAGACAAGATCTGGAAATATGGATGGGAGGTATTTTAAAGAAAGAGCTGACAGGATTTAAGGACTGAGTGCAAAAGTTTAAGTGGGTTTCAGTTAACAAAAAAGAAAGTGAGAGGGAAAGCTAGTTTTAAGAAAAGGATAGAGTTGAAACAGGAAATCATGAGTACAAGTTTAAAACACTATTCTTTATTGAGGCGTGAAATTACATGCAGTGAAATGCACAAATCTTAGGTGTACAGCTCAGTAAGTGTTTCCTATGTGATCGCTCATGTGATGAAAACCGAGATGGGGTTACAGAACATCTCCTGCAAGCCACAGGCTCCTCACGTGTCCCCTTGGGCACTAAACCCACCGAGAAGTAACCACTATGCTAACCTCTACCACCATAGCTTAGCTTCGTCTGTTTTGAATTTCTTATAAATGGAATCAAACAGTATTAACTTTCCTGTTGTGTAGCTTCCTATATTCAGTCAGATTCACTCATAATGCTGCACGCAGCAGTGTATTCTTTCGCACTGCTATGTAGCGCTCCATGTTCTGAATACATCACCATCTATGAATTCTACTGATGAACCTCTGGGTTATGTCCCGCTTGTAGCTGTTATACTCTTGCATGCCATTTCTGGTGAATAAAAACCCTCGCTGGTGTCAGACGTAAAGCCGGGAGTGCTGAGTTTGGGTCAGCGGGCATACCTTGTTTAACTGCACCTCACTTCACTGTGCTTCACAGATACTGCTGCCCCCTTTTTAAACAAATTAAAGGTTTGTGTCAACCTTGTGCTGAACAAGTCTATCAGCGCCATTTTGTGCCTTGGTGTCATATTTTAGTAATTCTTGAAATATTTCGAAGCTTCCACCAGCAAAAGGATTACAGGTCACTGAAGGCTCAGGTGATGGTTAGCAGCATTTTTTAGCAATACTCTTTTTTTCAGCCATGCTGGGCCTTGGTTGCTGTGTAGGCTTTTCTCCAGTTGCAGCAAAGTGGGGGCTGCTCTCCACTTGCAGTGTGAGGGCTTCTCTCCTTGCAGAGGACAGGCTCTGGGCGGTGCAGGCTCCAGCAGTTGCGCCACGTGGGCTCAGCAGTTGCGGCTCCTGGCTCTAGCGCACAGGCTCAACAGCTGCAGCCCGTGGGCTCAGCCGCTCTGCAGCCTGTGGGATCTTCCTGGATCGAGGATTGAACACGTGTCTCCTGCACCTGCAGGTATATTCTTTACCGGTGAGCCACCAGGGCAGCCCTGAAGTATTCTTAAATGAAGTTTTGTGCATTTGTTGTTGCTGTTTTTCTAAGGCCATACTGTGGGACATGTGGGATCTTAGTTCCCCAACCAGGGGTTAACCCGTGCCCCTGCACTGGGATCACTGGGCTGCCAGGGAAGTTCCTGCATGTTGTGTTTTAAAGACATAATGCTATTTTACTCTTAATAGTTTATAGTTTAAACACAACTTTTATATGCACAGGGAAACCAAAAGTATTCATATAATTCACTTTATCACAGTGATCCGGAGCCAACCCACAATACATCCAAGGTATGCCTGTGTTTAGCTTTGACAATTACTGCCAAACGGTTTTCCAGGGTTTGTACCAATTTACATCAACACCACAAATACACTGGGGCTCCTGTGGATCCACAGTTATAGCACCACTTGGAACTGCTGGTTCGATCATCTTAGCCATCCTGGTAGAAGTGTGGTGGTATCTCATTTAACCTGCATTGAATGACTGATTTAATTTAATGCCTAAATGATGACTGCCTTTCCCCTACTGGCACTTTTTCATGTGTTTGTTAGACATCTGGATATCCTCCTCTTTTACAAAGTGCTAATTCAGGCCTTTTACCCACTTAAACAAATATCAAAGTAAAAATAAAAACATCTTTTAAAGCTTTAAACAGCTCAAGGCCCTGAAGCAACCCAGCCATAGACCCGAGGAAAGCAGAGTGCTGGAGGACTGTGCTGCCCCTAAAGCGGGATGTGTTCCTGCTATCAGAGACTCTACCGATGCAAACGCTACAGTGGCATGACTCTTGCGACTTTTTGTACCACTGGAAGCACTAAAAGGGTTATCCAATAACTAGAATTAGTTATTGACCCCAAAGCGGGGGGGGGGGGGGGGGGCTTCCC
>SJYC01104709.1:0-39809 GCA_006408675.1 Madoqua kirkii
GGGTCCGGGGGGTGGGGCGGGGGGGTGGGGTGGGGGGGGTTGGTGGGTGTGGGGGTGGGGGGGGGGGGGGGGGGGGGGGGGGGGTGTCTCCACAGAGAGAAAGACACCAGCACTTATTGTCTCCTTAGGCCTGGATACCAAGGATGTTAATTCATCCGCTACAATATATAAGTAATAGGGGGTTTACCTTTGCTTTGCTCTTGCAAAACTCCTTCTCTGAGTACTCCCAGGATTATAAAGGGAAATTTGGTACAAACATTAAAGAGACCCACAGTTGAACTTTTCTTTTTGCTCTTTACTATGCTAACCAATTACTAAATCCTTCAAACTTTTGCTTATATAAAATCCTTTATATTTGTGGCATTTTCATTTCCATAGATAACCACCTTAATTCAAGCCTCATTTCTTATCTGGAAGAGATACCAGATCTCACTTTATCTTTGAAGAGGATCAGGCTATGCCATTCTAAAATATGCTACTTTGGCATAAAGATTATTTTAAGCTAAAGACATTTGAGATTCAACAGATGTAGAAAACCTTTTCAGCGCTTCCCTTATCTGACTAAAAGCAGCAACTTCTAAGAAATGAGGACTGCCATAAATTCTCATTTCAGGTTGGCATCTACTCCCAGGAGAGAGACCAAGAGTAAACCTAATATAAATGCCCCATCTGGGGGAGTTTCATGGTCATGAAAAAGATGGAAAGACCATTTGCACTCACACAAGGAAATATTATCACCAACTTTCTTATCTCCCATTTGTTCTCCTCAACAAGAAACTTGTTTGTTCTTCCCATAAAAGCCTTTTTTCCCCCTCTTTCTTTTACTAAGTTAGGCATAGAAATTCCAAAATTCCAAAATTTTACTACTTCTTTGAACTGTTTATCACTGAGCACTTCTGTGGTATAAATTTTGCAGGCTTTAATAAAGTCTATCTTTTCTCTCACTAATCCTGTTAATTTGCACACACCGACCTACTGAACCTAAGACAGTACAGGAAAAGTTTCTTCCCCAACCTTCTAGATTATATGCTAAGCCTCAGTTAAACCACTGAATGGTTAGACTAATAAAGCATTATGTTGTCTATTGCTCCTATGTGCCAGAATTTTGGCCAGACTCCTCAGTCTGAACTTTAAGATACCACATGCAAAATCAGTAGCGAAAACAGAGAAGTGATTTTTGAAAGGTAATTGGAAGCCTGTTGGCACTTTCAGGAAAGATGTTGGTCAGTGAAACCGGCAAATAAATGATCATCCTGGCCTAGGGTCTAGTGCTTGGATGTACATGCTCAAAAGAAACAAATTTTATTAGTTCAGTCAAGGTCTGAGGGGACTTCAGTTACAGGAGACAGTTTATATACATAAATGCAATTTATTAATTGAGAAAGGAAGCATCAAGTCACTGACATGTTGCCTTTCTTAAAAGGAGACCATTTTGGGGACACTATTAGCTTCATATAGCTTTCTCCACTTTGGGGGCAAGCATGTTGGAATTCTGACATGAAAAGGCTAGAGAGGGTCTTCTTGGCTGACAAGGCATGTATTTGACTTTTTTCTCTCTCTTTTTTTTTTTACTTTCTTTTCTTTACAGACAAGTACTGATATTAGTCACTGTTACCAACATGTTATAATTGCCAAAATGACTATCTACATTAAGACCTCTGATGAGACAGGTTTTAAGAAAAATACGCTGCTAAGTCGCTTGAGTCTTGTCTGACTCTTTGTGACTCTATGGATCATAGCCCGCCAGGTTCCTCTATCCATGGGATTCTCCAGGAAAGAATATTGGAATGGGTTGCCATGCCCTTCTCCAGGGAATATTCCCGACCCAGGGATCAAATCTGTCTCTCTTAGTCTCCTGCACTGCAGGTTCTTTACCACTAGTGCCACCTGGGAAGCCTAAGAAAATACATCAGCTTCTAGAGGACTAAGCCAAAGTAGGGCTTGGAGGTTTGTTGCTGTTGTTCAGTAACTAAGTCATGTCCAGCCCTTTGCAATCCCATGGGCTGCAGAACAAAAGGCTTCCCCGTCCTTCGCCATCTCCCGGAGTTGGCTCACACTCCTGTCCGTGAGCCAGAGGCGCCATCCAACCGTCTCAGCCTCTGCTGCCCCTTCTCTTCTTTGAGACACCATGAACTGCAGCACGCCAGGCCTCCCTGTTCATTACCATCTCTCAGAGTTCACTCAGACTCACGTCTATCGAGTCTGTGATGTCATCCAGCCATCTCATCCTCTGTCGTCCCCTTCTCCTCCTGCCCGCAACCCTTCCCAGCATCAGGGTCTTTTTCCAATGAGTCGGCTCTTCAAAACGTGTGGCTAAGGTACTGGAGCTTCAGCATCAGTCCTTCTAATGAGTACTCAGGGTTGACTTCCTTTAGGATTGACTGGTTTGATCTTCTCGTAGTCCAAGAGACTCTCTAGAGTCTTCTCCATAACCACAATTTGAAACCATCAATTCTTTGGCACCCAACCTTCTTTATGTTCCAACTATCACATCTCTACATGACTAATGGAAAAACCATAGCTCTGACTATATGGACCTTTGTCAGTAAAGTGATATTTCTGCTTTTTAATACAGTACCTAGGTTTGTCATAGTTTTCCTTCTAAGGAGCAAGTGTCTTTTAATTTCATGACTGTAGTCACTGTCCACAGTTATTGTGGAGCCCAAGAAAAGAAAATCTGTCAAGGTTTCCACTTTTCCCCTTTCTATTTGCCATGAAGTGATGGGACCAGACGCCATGACCTTAGTTGTTTAATGTTGAGTTTCAAGCCAGCTTTTTCACTCTTTCATCCTTACCAAGAGGCTCCTTAGTTCCTCTTCACTTTCTGCCATTAGAATGATACCACGTGCATATCTGAGGTTGCTGATATTTCTCCTAGCAATCTTGATTTCAGCTTGTGTTTCATCCAGACCAGCATTTCACACAATGTATACCGCATGTAAGTTAAACAAGCAGCCTCATCATACTTCTTTCCCAAGTTTGAACCAGTCCAGTTCTAACTGTTGCTTCTTGACCTGCATACAGATTTCTCAGGAGACAGGTAAGGTGGTCTGGTATTCCCATCTTTTTAAGAATTTTCTGGTGTGTTTCTGGAATTCCCTTGCTTTCTCCATGATCCAATGAATACTGGCAATTTGATCTCTGGTTCCTTTGCCTTTTCTAAACCCAACTTATACACCTGAAAGTTTTCAGTTCACCTATTGCCGAAACCTGATAAATCTGTATATATGTCAAGAAGCAACAGTTAGAAATGGACATGGAACAACGGACTGGTTCAAAATTGGGCAAGGAGTATGTCAAGGCTGTATATTGTCACTCTGCTTATTTAACTTATATGCAGAGTTTAACTTATATGCAGAGTACACTGTGTAAAATGCTGGGCTGGAGGAAGCACAAGCTAGAATCAAAACTGCTGGGAGAAATATCAATAACCTCAGAAATGCAGACACTGCCCTTACGGCAGAAAGTGAAGAAGAACTGAAGAGCTTCTTGATGAAAGTGAAAGCGAAGAGGAACTGAAGAGCTTCTTGATGAAAGTGAAAGAGGAGAGTGAAAAACCTTGATTAAAACTCAACATTAAAAAAATGAAGATCATGGCATCTGGTCCCATCACTTCATGGCAAACAGATGGGGAAACAATGGAAACAGTGACAGACTTTATCTTCTTGGCTCCAAAATCACTGCAGATAGTGACTGCAGCCATGAAATTAAAAGACATTTACTCTTTGGAAGAAAAGCTATGACCAACCTAGTCAGCATATTAAAAAGCAGAAACATTACGTTGCTGACAAAGGTCTGTCTAGTCTAAGCTATGGTTTTTTCAGTAATCAGAGTTGGACCATAACATGTTGGAGAAGACTCTTGAGAATCACTTGACTGCAAGGAGAACAACCAGTCAATCCTAAAGGAAATCAACCCTGAACATTCACTGGAAAGACTGATGATGAAGCTGAAACTCCCATACTTTGGCCACCTGATGCAAAGAACTGACTCATTGGGAAAAGACTCTGATGCTGGGAAAGACAATGCAGGAGGGGAAGGGGACGACAGAGGATGAGATGGTTGGATGGCATCATCAACTCAATGCACATGTGTCTGAGCAAGCTCTGGGAGTTGGTGATGAACAGGGAGGCCTCATGCTGCAGTCCCTGGGGCTGCAAAGAGCCAGACACAACTGAAGTGAACTGAAACATGGCTTGAAGGATTTTGAGCACAATCTTGCAAGCATGTGAAATGAGTGCAAATGTATAGTAGTCTGAATATTCTTTGGCATTGCCTGTCTTTGGGAGTGGAATGAACACTGACCTTTTCCGGTCCCATGGCTACTGGTGAATTTTCCAAATTTGCTAACATACTGAAGGCCGCACTTTAACAGCATCATCTTTTATGACTTTAAGTAGCTCAGCTGGAATTCCATCACTTCCTCTAGCTTTGTTTGTAGTAATCCTTCCTGAGGCCCACTTGACTCCACGCTCCAGGATGTCCAGCTCTAGGTGAGTGACCACACCACCATGGTTACCCAGGTCATTAAGATCTTTTCTGTATAGCTCCTCTGTGTATTCTTGCCACCTCTTCTTAACTTCTGCTTTTGTTAGGTCCACACCATTTCTGTCCTTTATCATGACCATCCTTGCAGGAAATCTTCCCTAGATATCTTCAATTTTCTTGAAGAGATCTCTAGTCTTTTCCATTCTATTGTTTTCCTCTATTTCTTTGCATTGTTCATTGAAGAAGGCCATCTTATCTCTCCTTATTATTCTCTGGAACTCAGCATTCAGTTGGTTTTATCTTTTCCTTTCTCCCATGCCTTCTGATTCTTTTTTCCTATTAGGTTGGTAGCAAAAGTAATTTCGGTTTTGCATTGTTGAAATTTTCCATTTGATACTGAAATATATTTTTAAATAAAGGTGGCTCTGTTATACATCATTATAACGATCATTTCTTGCTTTATATGTTTTTGCTAATGACATTACTTGCTATTTATGTTCATTTTAGATTATAGAAACGATGTTATAGACAAAAAGCAAATTTGAGTGACTTTTTTATTTGAGTTAAAAGTGGGTAGTAAATCAAGAGACAACTCACAACATCAACAACGCATCTGGCCCAGGCACTGCTAAGGGACATACAGTGCAGTGGTGGTTCAAGAAATTTTGCAAAGATGAGAGCCTTGAAGATGAGGAGTGTAGTGGGTGGCCACTGGACATTGACAATAACCAACTGAGGGCAATCGTTGAAGCTGATCCTCTGACAACTGCACAAGAAGTTGCTGAAGAACTCAACATTGACCATTCTATAGTCATTTGGCATTTGAAGCAAACTGGAAAGGTGAAAAAGGTCGAGTAAGTGGTGCGTCATGACTTGACTGAAGAAAAAAAAGCTACTGTTTTGAAGTGTCGTCTTCTCTTATTCTATGTAACAACAATTTCTTGATCAGATTATGACGTGAAAAAAAGTGGATTTTATACAGCAACCAGCAATGACCAGCTCAGTGGATGGACTGATAAGCTCCAAAGCATTTTCCAAGGCCGAACTTGCACCAAAAAAGTCATGGCCACTGTTTGCTGGTCTGCTGTCTGTGTGATCCACTACAGCTTTCTGAATCCCAGCAAAACCACTACATCTGAGATGTATGTATGCACCTCAGCAAATCAGTGAGGTGCCCCCAAACAGCAATACCCCGCACACAGAACAGACCCTAGTCTTTCGCGAGACAGCACCCGACCACACAACGCTCAGCCAAGACTTCAAAAGATGTGCGAATTGGCCTGTGAAGTTTTACCTCCTCTGCCATATCCACTTGACCTCTTGCCACTTCTTTGAGTATCTCAACAACTTTTTGCAGGGAAAATACTTCCATAACCAGCAGGAGGTAGGAAATCCTTTCCAAGAGTTCATTGAATCCTAAAGCACAGATATTTATGCTATCGAAATGAACAAACTTATACTCATTGGCAAAAATATGCTGATTGTAATGGTTCCTATTTTGATTAATAAGTATGTGTTTGAGCCTGGTTATAATGATTTAAAATTCATGGTCCGAAACTGCATTTACTTTCGTACCAACCAAATGTCTGTAAAGCCTCCTCAGACGACCACTTTGCCTCCTTGCATCTCTTCTTTGGGATGGTTCTGGTCACTGCCTCCTGTACAATCTGATGGGCCTCTGTCCGCAGTTCCTTAGGCACTCTCACAGGTCTAATCCTTTGACTCTATTCATCACCTCCAGTGTATAATCACAAGGGATTTGATTTTAATCATACCTGAATTGCCTAATGGTTTCCCCTACTTTCTTCAATTTAAGGCTGAACTCTGCAATAAGGAGCTCACGATCTGAACCACAATCAGCTCACAGTCTTGCTCTTCTTGACTGTAAGAGCTTTTCCCTCTTCATCTGTAAAGAACATAATCAATCTGATTTTGATATTGCCCATCTGGTGATGTCCAAGTGTAGAATCATCTCTTCGGTTGTTGAAAGGGTGTCTCCTTTGACCACCGTGTTCTCTTGACAAAACTCTGTTAGCCTTTACCCTACTTTTTGTGTACTCCAAGGCCAAATTTGTCAGTTACTCCAGGTATCTCCTGACTTCCTACTTCTGCATTCCAATTCCTTATGATGAAAAGGACATCGTTTTTCATGTTAGTTCTAGAAGGTCTTGTAGGTCTTCATAGAACCGGTCAATTTAAACTTCTTTGGCATCAGTGGTTGGGGCACAGACCTAGATTACTATGATGTTGAATGGTTTGCTTTGGAAATGAACCAAGATCATTCTGTAGTTTTTCAGAGTGTACCCAAGTACTGTATTTTGGACTCTTCTGTTGACTGTGAGGGCTAATCCATTTCTTCTAAGGGATTCTTGCCCACAATAGTAGATATAATGGTCATCTAAATTTACTCATTGTCGTCCATTTTAGTTCACTGATTCCTAAGATACTGATGTTCAGTCTTGCCATCTCCTGCTTGACTATGTCCAACTTACCTTGATTCATGGACCTAACACATTCCAGGTTCCTATGCGATACTGTTCTTCATAGCATTGGACTTTACTTTCACTACCAGACACATTCGCAATTGAATGACGTTTCTGCTTTGGCCCAGCCGCCTCATTCTTACTAGAGCTTTAAGCAACTGCCCGCCACTCTTCCCCAGTAGCATACTGGACCCCTTCCGACCTAGGGGGCTCATCTTGCAGTGTCATATCTTTGTGCCTTTTCATAATGTTAATGGGGTTCTCAAGGCAAGGATACTGGAGTGGGTTACCACTCCTCCACTGGACGTTTTGTCAGACCCCTTCACTATGACTTGTCTGTCTTGAGTGTTGGCTTTGCATGGCATGGCTCAGAGCTTCATTGAGTTACACAAGCCCCTATGCCATGACGAGACTGTGATCCACAAAGGGGAAGGTTTTCAGGTTACCACTCAGTTTAAGTCAAGGTCATTTTGCCTCTTAAGTCTAGTCTCTCAATTATGTAGCAAACTCTTCTGTAAACAATCAAATTTCTTTTCCCTTTCTTGTTAATATGCTGAAAAAGTAAATTAATCAAAGTTACTCAATATCTTCTTTGTTAAATTTGTTTCACCTTAGGGACATAACCCAATTACTATGTATCTTGAATGTTGAGCTTTAAGCCAACTTTTTCACTCTCCTCTTTCACTTTCATCAAGAGGCTCTTTAGTTCCTCTTCACTTTCTGCCATAAGGGTGGTGTCATCTGCATGTCTGAGGTGATTGATATTTCTCCCGGCAATCTTGATTCCTGCTTGTATTTCTTCCAGTCCAGCGTTTCTCATGATGTACTCTGCATGGAAGTTAAATAAGCAGGGTGACAATATACAGCATTAACGTACTCCTTTTCCTATGTGGAACATGTTGTTCCATGTCCAGTTCTAACTGTTGCTTCCTGACCTGCATACAGATTTCTCAAGAGGCAGGTTAGGTGGTCTGGTATTCCCATCTCTTTCAGAATTTTCCACAGTTTATTGTGATCTACACAGTCAAAGGCTTTGGCATAGTCAATAAAGCAGAAATAGATGTTCTTCTGGAACTCTCTTGCTTTTTCCATGATCCAGCAGATGTTGGCAATTTGATCTCTGGTTCCTCTGCCTTTTCTAAAACCAGCTTGAATAACTTTAGATATTTACAAGAAGTTCTACATGGTCCCACCCACATATATTTGATTAAATTTATCAGGTGTCACCTTTCCTGAAATGTGTTAATTAGGTCAAAAGTATACTTATGAATCATACAGTGAAAGTGAAAGTGAAGTTGCTCAGTTGTGTCCGACTCTGCGACACCATGGCCTGTAGCCTACCAAGCTTCTCCGTCCATGGGATTTCCCAGGCAAGAATACTGGAGTGGGTTACCATTTCTTTCTCCAGGAGATGTTCCCAACCCAGGGATTGAATCCAGGTCTCTCACATTGTAGGCAGCAGCTTAGCCGTCTGAGCCACCAGGGAAGTCCTTTCTGAAACATAAAGCTCCTACAAATACTGCTGTCCCTTCAAGCTTCATCAACACCTATTTCCCCAGACTTGCAAATACTTCATTTAATTAAGGCTTAAGACATTCAACAAATAACAAAAACTATTAGCTGGACCTTGATTAACAATTTCAATTTAACAACATTCTCTATGTATCATTTTCATTTCATTAACAGAAGTTTGTTACAACCAATAACTCTGTCAGCTTCCCATAGTGTGTAGAACAGGTACAGACTTGTGCCATACTAATATCTTTAAATAGTTACCTCAAAATATAATGGATAAGCAAAATGTGGTGTATACGTACAATGAAATATTAGTCAGCCATAAAAAGGAAAGAAAATTTGACCATGCTACAACATGCATGAACCTTGAGGACATCATGCTAAATGAAATAAGTCAGTCACAAAAAGACAAATATTGTAGGATTCCACTTATATGAACTACTTAAAACTGCAGAGACAGGAAGCATAATGGTGGTTTCCAGGAGCTGGAGGAAGACAGAATGGGGAGCTACTGTGTAGTAGGTCAATTTTGCTTCACAAGATGAAATGTTATGAGGATGTACACCAGAGAAGGATGAACAACTGTGTAGACATATTTAACACTGCTGAACTGCACACTCAATAATGGTTAAGACAGTAAATTGTAGGTGACTTGTATTTTAACACACACACAAAGATGCTATTAAATACAGTTCCCACTGTTATGCAATGGATGTAGATTAGCACCAACATTTAAATACTAGACAGATTTTCTACAACATGGCTTAAATGCAAATAATATAATCAGCTAAGGGAAAAGCACACTTATCTGGGTAGACAGGTTTTCCAGATCTTTTACTTACATTCATACTGAAATGCTAATTTCAGCATTTGAAATAAATGTTTTATAAATAATAAATCTTTAAAATAAACAGAAACCACTCGTCTCACTATTTTACCAATCTTGAATTGAAAGTATAGAAATACAAAAGCTATAAATAAAGCCAAAAGAGGAAATAACAATGAAAGACGTTAACAAAATACTGGGGAGAGGCAAACAGACTGGTTAAGGATAAAGGTTTCGATGTTTCTATTTTGTTCTACTCACTTCTAAAAAAACAAAGAGTGAGAAACTTAAAAAGCATACACACAGACAAGAGATAACAGCATCAAAGTCCAGGAAAGTAGGACAAACAGATAACTGAATAAGCCAAGCATAGCTGATATCCAAGGCAGCAGCAGGAGAAACCCTACGCAGAGAAAGCTCATCCGAACCAAATAACCTGAGAAAGGCTAAGGAATTAGTGACCAGATAGCTCCTAGAATAGAGTGGCAGATGGGGGTGAAAACAGGATTGAAATCCCAGAAGAAGCAGTTAGTGCCCACTCTAAACCCTCTGAGTGCCATTCCTCCCTAATGTCAGAAAACTGGCCTTTGGGAGGTCCTGAGGACTTCCCTTGTAGCTCAGTCGGTAAAGAATCTGCCTGGAGTGCAGGAGACCAGAGTTCGATCACTGGGTTGGGAAGATCCCCTGGAGGAAATGGCAACCCACTCCAGTATCCTTGCCTGGAAAATCTCATGGACAGAGGAGCCTGGTGGGCTGCAGTCCCTGGGATCACAAAGAGTCGGGCACGACTGAGTGACTAACACTAGGGTACTGGAGTAGGAAGACTCTGAGCTGACCTCTCACGAGCACCAAAACTACAATTATTTATAGAATAATTATTGAGGTAAAAGACCAGAACCTACCAGAAAAGATCTTTCGAAACTAAAGACAGAAAGAAGGAATCACAACATGACAGGCAGGAGTGGGGAGTCCTAGTACAGTCCAGAACCATGACTCTAGTTGAGGCACCTACAAACGGAAAAATCGCTACACTGCATTTTCCCCCTGAGGGAATTTCTCCAAAGAAAGATTTCTCCAAAGAAGCCCCCAGTCTCCTGCTGAAAACAAGTTTTCAACTCCTTTCAGTAAGGAATGGGCATGCAACTGTTGTATAATATGGTAAGAGTATGTTTATTTTGTAAGAAACCATCAAATGGTCTTCCAAAGTGGCTAAACCATTTTGCATTCCAACCAGCAATGAGAGAGAATTCCTGTTGCTCCATGATCTCTCCGGCATTTGGTGCTATCAGTGTTTTTGGATTTTGGCCATTTTAATAGGAAAAGGAGTACATCAAGGCTGTATATTATTACTCTATTTAACTTCTATGCAGAGTACATCATGAGAAGCACTGGGCTGGAAGAAGCACAAGCTAGGATCAAGATTGCCGGGAGAAATATCAATCACCTCAGATATGCAGATGACACCACCCTTATGGCAGAAAGTGAAGAGGAACTCAAAAGCCTCTTGATGAAAGTGAAAGAGGAGAGTCAAAAAGTTGGCTTAAAGCTCAACATTCAGAAAACGAAGATCCTGGCATCCAGTCCCATCACTTCATGGGAAATAAATGGGGAAACAGTGGAAACAGTGGCAGACTTTATTTTTGGGGCTCCAAAATCACTGCAGATGATGACTGCAGCCATGAAATTAAAAGACGCTTAGTCCTTGGAAGGAAAGTTATGACCAACCTAGATAGTATACTCAAAAGCAGAGACATTACTTTGCCAACAAAGGTCTGTCTAGTCAAGGCTATGGTTTTCCCAGTGGTCATCTATGGATGTGAGAGTTGGACTGTGAAGAAAGCTGAGTGCTGAAGAATTGATGCTTTTGAACTATGGTGTTGGGGAAGACTCTTGAGAGTCCCTTGGACTGCAAGGAGATCCAACCAGTCCATTCTGAAGGAGATCAGTCCTGGGTGTGCATTGGAAGGACTGATGCTAAAGCTGAAACTCCAGTACTTTGGCCACCTCATTCAAAGAGCTGACTCACTGGAAAAGACTCTGATGCTGGGAGGGATTGGGGGTAGGAGGAGAAGGGGATGACAGAGGATGAGATGGCTGGATGGCATCACTGACTCGATGGACATGAGTCTGAGTGAACTCCAGGAGTTGGTGATGGACAGGGAGGCCTGGCATGCTGCGATTCATGGATCACAAAGAGTCAGACATGACTGAGACTGAACTGAACTGAACTGAGTAGGTGTGAGATGGTAACTCACAGCTATCTTAAAAGATAAGTCTTTTGCAAATATTTTCTCCCATTCTGTAGCTTCTTCTTTTTAAAAAAGATTTATTCATTTGATTTTTTGACCGTGCTGGGTCTTAGTTTTTGCACATGGACTTTTTCTGGTTGCAGTGAGCAGGGGCTACTCTTCATTCCGGTGTAGAGGCTTCTCACTGTGATGGCTTCCCTTACTGCGGAGCACAGGCTCTGGGCACGAGAGCTTCAGGAGGTGCAGCACGTGGGCTCAGTATTGTGGTTCGTGGGCTCTAGACAGCAGGCTCAGTAGTTGTGGCTCAGGGGCTTAGCTGATTCGCAACGTGTGGGATGTTCTCAGACCAGGGATGGCACCAGGTCCCCTGCGTGGGCAGCTGGATTCTTAACCATTGGGCCTCCAGGGAAGCCCCTGTAGCTTATCTTCTAATTCTCTTAGACTTTAGCTTTTTGTCTTTTTAAACAAATTTATATATTGAACCACTCTAATATTAAAGAGTTAAAGTTTCCTTGATTTACGGATGAATGTCACTAAGCAAACTCCATTGTTTTGAGTAACATCTCCTGGCATTGTTATCAATACTGCTTTCACATTTCTTTAATGCCCATTTCTATTCACAATACTCTACAGAATAGTAACTTCAAAACTATTATAGAGATAGCAGGATACTTTTGCCTTTAACAAAAAAATTTTTTTTTGCTGACAAATGCTTAGCACAAACATTTTCAAGACTGATAAGTATTTAAATAACACTCTGTAGCATCAAGTGTTTTTAAACTCATGTTTATCATGCAGTATGTAAGCATGGGGAACACTGAAATTAAAACTGACAACTTTACATTTACTTCTTCAACTAACACTGTGAAAGAGCAGAGATAATCTTTTCTTGCCATAGTCATCTTATATAGCAATAATTTTCATATTTTCTCCAATGCTGGTTTCAAAGGCAATTCTGTAATAAATGGGAGCAAAAAGATACTTCTTCCCTGTAAACTGCCAATTAGTAAATGTATAAGAAATAAAAATTATTAGAAAAATCACCCATTTTGCAACCACTGCACGACTAACTGGTTCAAGCAAATCACCAGGGGATGATAAATTCATGGCATGAAAATGTGTTTGTTGGCAAATGGTATAAGAGTCTTCATGTGGATGATTATTAATTACAGAGTCATCAGTGAACATAATAAAGTAATCAGAGAAACGTACCAACAACTGAAAAACTGACGTTACATTCTCTTGATGTGATGCAGTGAGAACGACATGACGCTTACGGAGCTTTTCTAGTCAATCGTGTAACCCAAACCAACCACAAGGAAGCAACCAGATGAGCTTATGTTACAAGACAAGAACTTTTACACAATAAGGCACTTTTACTCTTCAAAAACTGTCAATCTTAACGTGAGAAAAAGTTTGAAGAACTGTTACAGAATAAAGGCAACAGAAGAAGTGTGACAACTAAACGCAATGCTTGCTCCAGGACTTTTTTTTTTAACTTGCTATGGACAGTATGAAAACTATTTGGCAACACTTGAACACTGACTATATACTACTAAGGGTATTGCATCAATATTAAATTTCTTGAATTTGATACAATTACACTTTGGTCATGTTCTTACTCTAAAGAGATACAAGTAACTTTTCTCAAGAATCCAGGGGAAAAAAGAAATTGTGTATTACTCTGTTATACACTATGTGACACTGACAGAGAAAAGTAAAGCAGTGTGGCCAAGAGAGAACCACGTGAACCAAGCTGAAGTGTATACGACAGCTGTTATATTTTTACAATTTTTCCTTTCATTTTTCAAAAAAATTTTAAATTCAGAAACAAAATTCATTCTCATCAAATGGGCTACAGTAGGGTAAAGATCTTAACTAATTTTCACCCAGCATAAAAGTTTTATACCTCCTTGAAAACCTATGCAAATGCAATTTTTCAAACATCTGGATGACTGCTCTAGCTGTACTTTTAAGATCCCATCACGGGATATCCTTGCCTTGAGAGTAAATGAGACATAGAGTTTAATGCACTATACTATGACAGACATGAGCTTAAAATCTTTGAGGAGGAGGTCTGACAGCAATATGGATTGAACTGATGTTATCAGTCACCCCCACCACCCACCACTACAAGCACATAAAAATGCAGATAAAATATGAAAATTAAAAAGGTCTTGATACCCAGCTAAACTAGAAAGATTGAAAAATTGCAGTTTCCAGAGAAAAGGTGAGTTAAAGCCATAAATATAAGGGAAAACTGATGACAGGGAGCTGAGGCCTATGAGGAGCAAGCTCAAGTTCTTGTACTGAACACATGAGAACAAGACTGCAGCCGGTAGGGATCATAACTCAAGCTTGTAAGCAGGTAGAAACCTGCATAAAGCCCCAGAGTCAAGTGCTCCTTGATCAGAGGCCAGAAGAAGCCTGCTGCTGCTGCTAAGTCGCTACAGTCGTGTCCGACTCTGTGCGACCCCATAGACGGCAGCCCACCAGGCTCCCCTATCCCTGGGATTCTCCAGGCAAGAACACTGGAGTGGGTTGCCATTTCCTTCTCCAATGCATGAAAGTGAAAAGTGAAAGTGAAGTCGCTCAGTCGTGTCCGACCCTTAGAGACCCCATGGACTGCAGCCCACCAGGCTCCTCCATCCATAGGATTTTCCAGGCAAGAGTACTGGAGTGGGGTGCCACTGCCTTGTCCAAGAAGGGCCCTAGAGAAGCAATGAGCAGGCTTGCCATCTATCAGGGCAAGGCTGGGAGGTGGGGAAGTCACTCTAAAACTTCAAAAGAATAAGTCAGTAAGGTACAAAGATATCAGATCCAAAATTTACATCACCTACATGAATAGTAAGGAAACAAAAAGCCAAGAAACTAACCTAAAAAGTTGTTTAGACCCACCGAAACCCCTAGAAACAGGCAGAAGAAAGTTTGAAGGAGCCTTGAGAGAAACTCTCACAGATTTGGATTGCTGACAGTCAGGGCACTTATAACCCTTCCTTCCAACTTTTAGCTAGATGATTTCAGAATTTAAAAACTTACGGATTGCCCATGGAAATAAAACACCAAGAACCCAGAAGAACAAGACAATGTAAGAGCCTACACATCGGAGCCAGGAGATCTGGCACCTAGGAGAAAATCTGCCTACTTGTGAACTTGTTAAATATGTTTAGAATGCTGGGAAAGGTGGTGGGTCAAAATTTTTTAAAGGATCACTTTATATAGCTTTTCTTAACAGTTATAACTCACACACCATAAAATTCACTGCTTTATAGTTTACAGTTCGGTGTTTTTTAGTATATTCATAAGGATGTGCAACCATCTCCACATTTTTATCACACTGAAAAGAATCCCACATCTGTTATCTGTCATTCCCCTTCTCATTCTCCCTGGCAACCACTAGTATATTTTATGCCTATGGTCTTGCTTATTCTGGAATTTTCTCATAAAGGAAATGTGACTTGCTTCCTTCACTGAGCGTATTTTCAAGATTCACTCTACATTGGAGCATGTGTCAGTACATCATTCCTTTTTATGGCTTAATGATTGCTGACAGTCAGGGCACTTATAACCCTTCCTTCCAACTTTTAGCTAGATGATTTCAGAATTTAAAAACTTACGGATTGCCCATGGAAATAAAACACCAAGAACCCAGAAGAACAAGACAATGTAAGAGCCTACACATCGGAGCCAGGAGATCTGGCACCTAGGAGAAAATCTGCCTACTTGTGAACTTGTTAAATATGTTTAGAATGCTGGGAAAGGTGGTGGGTCAAAATTTTTTAAAGGATCACTTTATATAGCTTTTCTTAACAGTTATAACTCACACACCATAAAATTCACTGCTTTATAGTTTACAGTTCGGTGTTTTTTAGTATATTCATAAGGATGTGCAACCATCTCCACATTTTTATCACACTGAAAAGAATCCCACATCTGTTATCTGTCATTCCCCTTCTCATTCTCCCTGGCAACCACTAGTATATTTTATGCCTATGGTCTTGCTTATTCTGGAATTTTCTCATAAAGGAAATGTGACTTGCTTCCTTCACTGAGCGTATTTTCAAGATTCACTCTACATTGGAGCATGTGTCAGTACATCATTCCTTTTTATGGCTTAATTGTCAACAAAAGTCCGTCTAGTCAAGGCTATGGTTTTTCCAGTAGTCATGTATGGATGTGAGAGTTTGACTGTGAAGAAAGCTGAGTGCCGAAGAATTGATGTTTTTGAACAGTGGTGTTGGAGAAAACTCTTGAGAGTCCCTTGGACTGCAAGGAGATCCAACCAGTCCATCCTAAAGTCCTGGGTGTTCTTTGGAAGGAATGATGCTAAAGCTGAAACTCCAGTACTTTGGCCACCTCATGCAGAGTTGACTCATTAGAAAAGACTCTGATGCTGGGAGGGATTGGGGGCAGGAGAAGAGGATGATAGAGGATGAGACGGCTGGATGGCATCACGGACTCAATGGACATGAGTCTGAGTGAACTCCGGGAGTTGGTGATGGACAGGGAGGCCTGGTGTGCTGCGATTCATGGGGTCGCAAAGAGTCAGACACGACTGAGCGACTGAACTGAACTGAATATTCCACTGAATGGACAGATTACATTGTGTTAACTGACTCATCAAGTGATGGGCATTTAAGTTGCTTCCTCTTTTTGGCTATTATGAACAATACTGCTAAGAACAATTATGGGCAAGTTTTTGTGTTAACATATGATTCTCTTGTATTTCCTTGTTACTCTTTTCCCTTTTAACCCATAATAAATAACCCAGATAAAAAGGCTGTTGCTGTATTTAACTTTTTTTTTTAATTTCCAAAAACAGTGGATAGTAGTTCTTCTCTCAGAAAACCAATGTAGCTGTAATTTGTATGTCTTCAAGCTAATTTGTTTAAGTTTTATTATGAAAATTTTTTCACTAAAGTAAGCTTTTTAATTGAAAATATACACCCAGAGAAGTGTACACACATTAGATTGCAGCCTAATAAATTTCCACCAGCGCAACAGGCACACAGATGAGGGGCAGCACAGCACCAGCACCCAGGCTCCCCCAGGTCTCCTTCTAGCCATTTACCTCCCAAAAGAAGCCACTGTTCTTACTCAGTCACCACAGACTGGCTCTACCTGTTTTAAAATTTCATATAAATGGTTGTGTCTGACTTATTTCATTTACTATTAATATTATATTTGTGAGCATCATTGATAACAGTTGCATATAGCTGTAGTTCATTTGTATGTGAAAAATTTTAAACATCATTCAGCTTCAACAGTGTTGAATAAGGTGGGCCTTTGGCCTCTGACAAAAGCAAAGGTAATTTCTTGCTGAAAGAAAATTATGTTATCCTAGCCCAAAATTATCTCTATAATTTTTCATATACAATTTCTGGCGTATGTCAAAGTAAATCAGGCACTCATGGAGACAAACACAAATGACCCAAATCCAAAAGACACCAGAAACATGAAAAGTTATCAACACAGACCTCAAAATTACTATGCAATATGTTCAATTAAATGAAGGACAAAATTGAGAATTTGGACAAGAACAAGAATCTATAAAAAGAACCAAACAGAAACTCTAGAACTAAAAAATAAAACACTAATTTAAGCACTCAATGGTTGAGTCTAACAGCAGATAAGATCAGAAGACAGAAATATTGAAAATAAATATAGACTGAAGGAAAATATCCAAAACATAGAGAGACAAAAGGATGGGAAATATGGAAAAGTGTATGACAGAATGTTTGAGAGATAAGGAGTGACCACAAACTGGGGATACTTTTGAGTGTGAAAGGGTACTATTTAAGGTGCTCAGTTATATCATGACAGGAGGTACGAAATGATACGTGAGGCTATCTGAGATACTGAGGACACAGGGAAAGGTCTAACATATGTGTAACTGGAATCCAAGATGGGAAAGGAAAAAGAAAGAGGGAGAAGCAAATTAGGAACTATATACCTGAGAATTTTCATGTAAAGAGGTAAAGCAAAATAAATTAGGTAATTGCAATCAGTCCACATTAGTAGGGAGACATAAAAGTGGGCAAAAGAGACTAACAGTGTATCAGGAGGGAGTCAGTGGAAATTCTTCTACAGGTAACAATTTAAAGACATTAATCTGACTACAGAGAAGGGGAGATGAAGACCATCTAGGAAGACATTCCAGTAATCCAGATGACAGTGGTGATAACACTGGATTAAGGTGAGGCAGTCAATAAAGAAAGGAAGAGGCAAATAATTTCAAAGCAACAGCTGAATAATTTGGCAAGACACCATACAAAAATGACCCCAGATAATATCTCTAGCCCTTAAAATTGGGAAAAGTTAACACTGATCACTGAAAAAATAATTTCTATGTTTTCTAATTTTTAACATAGACTTTTTGTTTTTATTTTAGTTAAAAAAATTTTTTTTAGGTCACACAGTGTGGCATGAGGGATCTTAGTTCAAGGGACACCATAAATTGATCATGTTCTTGACCATCTAAAAAATTTTCTTTCCAAGCAAACTAGAAACATAATAAAAAGTCAACTATGTATACATCACAAATCTTTTAATAATAAATATTGAAATAAAAAACAGTTACAAATGATCTAGAAATTAACAAAATGAAGAATATTTGACAATAAATGAGACAAAGAAGTCAGAAGAAAATTTACAGCCTTAAATGCATTTATAACTAAAAAAACAAAAGCCTCAAATAAGTCTCCAATTTAAGAAACCAGAGTAAAATAAACCAACAGAAAATGGGAGATGGGAATAAAGATAAAAGCTGTGTCTGATTAATTATGAGCAATTTAAAAACTAGTCTAAAGAATAAATAAGGCCAATATCTGATTTCTTGAAATATCCAACAGAAATAGATTAAAGGGTAAAAACCCCTTAAGCTTAAACTTAAAACAAGACTTCTAAACCTCTACAGGTATTTCTCAACTTAATATCTTCTAACGACCTAATAGGTGTGGGCAACACAGACGGAAGGTGAGGCTGGGGACAAACCTTAAGCCGGAGGGTATAATACGATTTTTAACTTTCTTTTATATTTGTATGAATCAAAAGTCGAACGTGAAAGCAGTATTTTCCAAAACAAGATACTAGGTTATCACTTCTCTAAATTCCTTTTTTAAATTTACATAATATTTTTAAATGTTATTTATTTATAATTGGAGGATAATTTATTTTTAACTGGACAATAATTGCTTTACAATGTTGTACTGGTTTCTGCCATAAAACAACATGAATCAGCCAGAGGTATACAGATGTCCCCTCCCTCTTGAACCTCTGCCTCCCACATCTCACCCCTCTAGGCTGTCACAGAGCACCAGGCTAAGCTCTCTGTGTTATACAGCTACTTCCCATTATCTATCTGTTTTACACATGGTAATGTATATATTTCAACACTACTCTCTCAATTCATCCGCGTCCTCCCCTCACTGTATTCATAAGTTTGTTCTCGATGTCTGAGCCTCTCTTTC
Organism: Madoqua kirkii; assembly: GCA_006408675.1. Classification (NCBI taxonomy): domain Eukaryota; kingdom Metazoa; phylum Chordata; class Mammalia; order Artiodactyla; family Bovidae; genus Madoqua; species Madoqua kirkii. The sequence goes on from SJYC01104709.1 coordinate 19,031, forward strand.
TGCCCTGCAAATAGGTTCATCAGTACCATTTTTCTACATTCCATATATATACATTAATACATATTTGTTTTTTTGACTTACTTCACTCTGTTTAACAGGCTCCAGGTTCATTCACCTCACTGGAACTAATTCAGATTAATTCCTTTTATGGCTGAGTAATATTGCATTGTATATATGTACCATAACTACTTGATCCATTCATCTGTCGGTGGACATCTAGGTTGCTTATAAATTATCTATTGACAGATTAACTATTCCATGTTAATTTAGTTGTTTTTCTATGTAATGGTGATTCACAATCTTATCCTTTCTCTTATTAATTTGTTTGGCTGTGTCAGGGCATACAGGATCTTAGTCTCCTGACCAGGGATGAAACCCATATCCCCTACAGTGGAAGCTCAGTCTTAACCACTGGACCGCAGGGGAAGTTCCCTCTTATCCTCTTATCCCATTGCTTGTAACCAAGGGCATGTGGGCGACAGACCAGAGCAAAAACAAATTTCTGGTGTCACTTACTCTGGCATTTCAGGGATTTCATTAGTAACCTGGCCCACATTTAAAAACAGTTAAAAACAATTTAAAACTAATTTTAAGTCCTTTTAAGGGATTTAAAATACTTTTAAGATTTAAAGCCTAAATTTTTAAGTTTCTTTGTTTGTTTGTCTGCTGTGTGGCATGAGGGATCTTAGTTCCCCTACTAGGGACAGACCCAGGCTCCTGCAGAGGAAGTTCAGAGTCCTAACCACTGCAGCGCTAGGGAATTCCCAAGAAAACTTTCTCTATTCCCCTTGGCCACAGAGGACTAGCTAGCCTTCTTTGTATTCTCCCCGGCTACACTGACTTTATACCATCAGTGACTACTTGCAATTTTTATTGTTGTCTATGATTTGATAAAGAGGAGGCAAAGATCATGGAACCCTCTCCTCTATTAAATCCATGCAAGAAAAGATGGTGTCCTATGGAAATTCACCTTATTCAACTCATCACCAAAAACTGGAAATTACTTCTAAATCGTCCATACATAAAGTTTAGGTAAGCTTTTTCCAAGAAAAAATTTTTAGTATACATATTTTAAGACTCTCAAGTCAACAAACAAGTCAAGAGTCTTAAACAATATGGTAATTCAAATATTGAGGGTTCCATGCAAGAAAAGATGGTGTCCTATGGAAATTCACCTTATTCAACTCATCACCAAAAACTGGAAATTACTTCTAAATCGTCCATACATAAAGTTTAGGTAAGCTTTTTCCAAGAAAAAATTTTTAGTATACATATTTTAAGACTCTCAAGTCAACAAACAAGTCAAGAGTCTTAAACAATATGGTAATTCAAATATTACCTGAATAGCTTGTATTTCTTATCAGTGAGTTTCTGTATCATTTTTCCATTAAAAAACAAAAACACTGAAGTTGAATAATAAAGGGCCATAACAGTGAGGCATTTTTTAGGTGTACTCTTCATTCTCTGGGATCTAAGCAGTCCTCCAACCATAGTGTTATGATGTCATTTTCATCTCTTCTATAATAAAGTAAAAAGTGTTTAAAAAGTAAAATAAATATTTAAAAATAAAAGTTTTAGGGATTTCCAGGTATTACTAAGATTAAATAAATTCCCTCCAAATGAAAATTGCAAAATAAGTAACCTCCACTGCAACTGGAACAACATGTAACCACCGAACATTAGTGATGAACCTTATCAAGTGACAGCAATAAGTTCTATAGTGGGTGTGCTTTCTGATTAGTCAAAATTATCTTTGAAAACTCACTCATGTATAATCAGGTCTTTGGAAGCTCAATATTAATGTCTTAGGCTTCTTTTTGCGTTTAGACTATGGACACCCTATTCTGGGTCATGGAGGTCATAAGCCAAGGCAGTTGGGTAGATGAAAGCAGGTAAGACAATGGAAAAAAAGATTATTGCCCTCTACCTCTATACAGTATAACCCCAGGATGTGTATATAGTAAGACTGAACTGTGTCCAGCTGATTCCTAGGCCTTAAAAAAATATATATATAATTTGGATTATTTAATAGTTGCAGACCTGTAGTTTTTGCATATCTTAATACCAACCCAAGGGAAAAAATACAAATATACAATAGGAACTGTTAGGTGTAAGTACAGTAATTACAACTTTCATGAAATATAAACCTCAAAAATTGCCATAGCAGTCTTAACTTTAGATTGAAAGGGGTACAATTTGAAAACAGCAAGAGAATAACCACACACATTATACTATACAGATCAGTATTTATGATACTTGCTTTAGCACTTATTCATCACCACTATGTATCAAAAATACTAACTCAGGATTCCATTCCACAAGCATTTAACAAGACTTCTGCTCAGCTGAAAAATGGAGTTGAAAGAAACAAAGAAAAACTTATAATTTAGTTGGAGCCACAATATTCACATATTTTTTTTGAAAAGGACCAACACATAAAACAATGCACAAAAACCTGGAGTTAATCTAGTGTAAAGAAAGGATCTGTTGCTTATTATGGCACATCTCCCATTGAAGTGTTCGATAAATTCTATCACCTTAGGAGATGACTTTTAAACTTCTGAAACTAATTATACTGAGAAAATAGGTACTTTTGTTCTTCACACATTCGTTCATTCGTATCCCCTGCCCCCCATCCCACCGCCCCACTTTTACACCCCTTTCTCTCTGGCTGTGGGAGAGGAAGAAATACTACAATGAAACGCTACATGAACTGATCAGGAAAACTTGGTAAATAACTGACTGGGAAAGTGAGAACTGAGATAAGTTAGTGATGAATCCCAGGAAGGTGCTTGGCCACTTACCCAGAGATTTACTTAATGAGAATGGATCGCAGGTTTCCACAGGTCGTTCCACTGCCAGTAAGAGAGTCGTGAACCTTGGGTCCCTTTTTCACTAGTCAACAGTCTCCCTCACCTACACGCGGAGTACATATTTGGCACTCAACAAATCTTGATTGACTGAAAACCTATCTTTTTCATACTGGTACCCAACCACAGAGGTATGGCCCCGCAAATTCCCTCCAGAAAAGCCTTACGATTTAACCCAAAGAACTGAGAAAGTAGTCAAAAGCTCTGGGGACCTTGGTAAGGGGTGGGAATGATCAAGGGCCAGCTGGGCCTACACTGACCCGATTTCCCAATGAAAGCTCCGGGGACGGACCTACAGCTAGCAGGCTTCGGCTTCGCCAGGAGGTACCCGACAGGCCGCAGATCCAGAGCCTCCCACCCGGGGGCGCTGAGAGACCCGGGGGGGTGGGGGGTATTCCCTCTCCAAGTCAGTACCTGTGAAGCTGCGACAAGAGAGCGGCTGGGGGCTCTCATTACGGAGGCCGGGGCCTGGGGCCGGCCAGCTGCGTCTCCTGGCAGAGGGCTCCGCGCTCCGGAGCTGCAGTGACAGCACGGGTCGCAGATAATACCTCGCACCTCGGAAGCCTCGTGGCTCGCAGGCCCCGGGAGTTCCGTTCCCAAGACTGCGCGAGTCGTCGCACTCACGTCTGCCAGGCGCTGTTCAAGGCTTCCCTCACAGCTCAAGCGATCACTCCTGCCTTAAGCCCGGCCGCCGGTCGCTTCCCCGTGCCGCCATCGTTAGTGTTTGTTTTCATCCGCTTGGGTGACGGCCGGGGGAGGAAGAGGGCTACAGGGGAAGTACAGCTACCTAACATCAGTCGCACTTTCGCTACAACGTGGATGCCCTACTTAATCTGCTTCCTCTTTGATGTGCCCGTAAAAACTGGTTTCTTTACCATACAAGTCTCACTCCTCAATCTCTTCAAGCGTCTCAGAAAAAAAAGGCGTAAACAGCGGCAGGAGGAAGAAGGCTTGGAAGAGAGCGCCAGTTTGGGCCGTGTGTGGAATGTGCGGTGGCGAATCGCAGGTCGCGGCGGCGGCAGCGGAGAGGACGCGGCTCGGGGCGGGCGCTGACGCGGAGGGGCGGGGCCTAGACTGAGCGCCGTGGCGCCTCATCTGCGGCCGCCGGTTCCGGAGGCGGGCGGGGCCCGGCTGGGTGGGTGGGGAGTGTGGCGGGTACCCTGGCAGCCGCGGAGAGGTGGGTGAGCGGCCTCGGCGGACTTGGGCCGGGACCATCACACTTCCGTATCCACTTCTAAGTCAGCTTTTCAAAGCCTTTGAGGTGGAGTTGCCTGTCAGCCCCTAGCTACCCCAGCCTCCTCTTCTGCGCCTTCCTTCCCACCTGCCTGGTCTTCTCTGCTTCCTAGCTCTCAGCCTCACGATTTGGGTTTCTTGTGGTGAGGGGAAAGCCTTTTGTTAAGAGCACGTAATCTCCCTCTACCAGCCTGGGTCGTAGGCGGTCTTTTTTTTTTTGCTCCTTCTTCCCTGTTAGACGGGTTTGAAGCCCGGTCTATTTGCCCCTTACTTATGCTGTGGAGCCAGAGGGGTTTGGGTCATGAATCCCGCCGTGACTAATCTTGTCCTGAGTACTTATGACGTCTGTCAGCTGCTTCGTGGCCTAACTTAGGAGCAGACCTCTTACTTTGTGAATCATTATGCCATCACCTCCATTAACCTTTTGCTCTTCCCAGTTCAAGTTGTGGTGGTTTAGTTGCTAAGTCGTGTCCGACTTTTGCGACCCCATGGACTGTAGCCTGCCAGGCTTCTCTGTCCATAGGATTCTCCAGGCAAGAATACTGGAGGGGGTTGCCATTTCCTTCTCCAGAGGATTTTCCCAACCCAGGAATTTAACCTGGGTCTCCTGCATTGCAGGCAGGTTCTTTAACAACTGAGCCAGGAGGAAAGCAGTTCAGGTACCAGGCAGGCACTAAATGAGCCACCAAAACTCCCATTCTCCAAGCCAAAGCAAGCCCCTTCTGTGGTCATGAGTTAGTGGAGAAAAACCCAGAGTTACAGTTATAACACCTTTTGCTTGAACCAAATGGAAATTTGAGAAAAGAATTGGCCTAGACTGAGCGCCGTGGCGCCTCATCTGCGGCCGCCGGTTCCGGAGGCGGGCGGGGCCCGGCTGGGTGGGTGGGGAGTGTGGCGGGTACCCTGGCAGCCGCGGAGAGGTGGGTGAGCGGCCTCGGCGGACTTGGGCCGGGACCATCACACTTCCGTATCCACTTCTAAGTCAGCTTTTCAAAGCCTTTGAGGTGGAGTTGCCTGTCAGCCCCTAGCTACCCCAGCCTCCTCTTCTGCGCCTTCCTTCCCACCTGCCTGGTCTTCTCTGCTTCCTAGCTCTCAGCCTCACGATTTGGGTTTCTTGTGGTGAGGGGAAAGCCTTTTGTTAAGAGCACGTAATCTCCCTCTACCAGCCTGGGTCGTAGGCGGTCTTTTTTTTTTTGCTCCTTCTTCCCTGTTAGACGGGTTTGAAGCCCGGTCTATTTGCCCCTTACTTATGCTGTGGAGCCAGAGGGGTTTGGGTCATGAATCCCGCCGTGACTAATCTTGTCCTGAGTACTTATGACGTCTGTCAGCTGCTTCGTGGCCTAACTTAGGAGCAGACCTCTTACTTTGTGAATCATTATGCCATCACCTCCATTAACCTTTTGCTCTTCCCAGTTCAAGTTGTGGTGGTTTAGTTGCTAAGTCGTGTCCGACTTTTGCGACCCCATGGACTGTAGCCTGCCAGGCTTCTCTGTCCATAGGATTCTCCAGGCAAGAATACTGGAGGGGGTTGCCATTTCCTTCTCCAGAGGATTTTCCCAACCCAGGAATTTAACCTGGGTCTCCTGCATTGCAGGCAGGTTCTTTAACAACTGAGCCAGGAGGAAAGCAGTTCAGGTACCAGGCAGGCACTAAATGAGCCACCAAAACTCCCATTCTCCAAGCCAAAGCAAGCCCCTTCTGTGGTCATGAGTTAGTGGAGAAAAACCCAGAGTTACAGTTATAACACCTTTTGCTTGAACCAAATGGAAATTTGAGAAAAGAATCTGTTGTGGTCTTTGAATCACTTTAAAGTCTTCGGTGAGTTTCTAATGTCTTGCTTTTTTTGTTTTGTTTAACCTTTACAGAGAGAAGATTATAAATACCACAGGCACTTAAAATGACGGTTAGCCGTTGAATTCTGACACTTCCTTAAATTCTTTCATCAGCATCTTCACTGGAAAGAGTTCAGGAAAAGTAGCAGAGGGAAAGAAACATTTACATGTACCATGGCTATACCAATAACAGTACTTGACTGTGATCTCTTGCTATATGGCCGAGGTCACCGGACATTGGACCGCTTTAAGCTGGATGATGTGACGGATGAATACTTGATGTCCATGTATGGGTTTCCACGACAGTTCATTTATTACTTGGTGGAGCTCTTGGGGGCGAGCCTTTCTAGACCTACTCAGAGATCCAGGGCTATTAGCCCAGAGACACAGATCCTTGCAGCACTGGGCTTCTATACCTCAGGTTCCTTCCAGACTCGGATGGGAGACGCTATTGGAATCAGTCAGGCATCTATGAGTCGATGTGTTGCCAACGTCACCGAAGCGCTTGTGGAAAGAGCTTCTCAGTTCATCCACTTTCCAGCTGATGAAGCCTCTGTGCAGGCTCTGAAGGATGAATTCTACGGGTTGGCAGGGATACCAGGGGTCATAGGGGTAGTTGACTGTATGCATGTAGCAATCAAGGCACCAAATGCTGAAGACCTTTCCTACGTGAACCGTAAGGTCTTCATTCTTTAAATTGCCTGATGGTGTGTGACATCAGAGGGGCACTGATGACTGTGGAGACAAGCTGGCCAGGAAGCCTCCAAGACTATGTTGTGCTACAACAGTCTTCTCTCAGCAGTCAGTTTGAAGCCGGGATGCACAAAGAGAGCTGGCTTCTTGGTAAGTCTGAGGTATAAATGCTTCATTCTGTATATAGTGAATAGATACTTGGGACAGTAGAATGAAATATGGAGGTGTATAGACCTGAGTCTCAGTCCTGTTCTCTTTTCAACACAACCTCGGATGAGAACTCTCTGAGCCCTAATTTTTTTTAATCAACATTTAAAAGACACATATTAACATTAAAAATATTTATCCATTTATTTGGCTGTGTGGGGTCTTAGTTGGGGCACACAGGCTCTTCCTTACAGTGTGAGGGCTTCTCTAGGTTCAGGGCCTTCTCTGGAGTTGCTGCATGTGGGCTTAGTTGCCCCTCGGCACGTGAGATCTTAGTTTCTGGACCAGGGATAGAAGAGATAGAGCCTGAGTTCCCAGCATTGGAAGGTGTATTCTTAACCACTGGACCACCAAGGAAGTCCCAAAAGACACTAACATTTCAAAACATATGATTTGACTCAGTTCTTCTAAGAATTTATCTCGGAGGTGAATAATTGGAAGTATGCAAAACGAAATTACACTCAGGAACTTGCATAACAACAGTATTTTGTAGTCCCAAACAACAGTAGCAACAGCAACAACAAAAATTCCCCTTAAATAAAGCCAAAGTACTTATCAGTGCAGATCTGGTTACATATAGTACCTTCATACAACTGAACCTGAACTTTTTTAGAATTTATTTGGCTGCACCAGTCTTAGTTGCAGTACCTGGAATCTTTGTTGAGGCGTGTGATCTAGTTGCCTGACCAGGGATCGAACCTGGGTCTCGTGCATTGGGAGCATGGAGTCTTAACCCCTGGACCACCAGGGAAGTCCCAGAGCCTTCATTTTTATCATCTGTAAAATAGTGAAAGTAATGCAAGGGCAGTAATATCTATTGTTAGGAATAGGGAATATATATGGAAGTTCACTCTTAAGTATTGTGCAAATGTATTCTTTTTGCCATCGGTGACTGTCACCATGATGTCTATATGAAAATGACAGTAGGCAGTGCGTTTATACAGTTCTTATGGAAACTTACTTCACAAACCTGCCTGCCTAAGTGCCCTCGGAAAGCCAGGCTTAATGATCTGAGTAGAACAAGAACCCATTCAGAACCCATTCAGTACGAAGCAGTGCAAACCAATGTGACTGTAGAGCTGAGAGGAATACAGTTAGTTGGCAGTGATGAAACCCTCAAGCCTGGCAGCTTGCTTTTTATTTTATTTTTAAAGCACTGCTCTTTATGTGAGCAACAAGACAGGGGTTAGCTTGTATACAACATATGTGAGAGGTGGAGGAGCACATTAAGCATCAGAAGACCTCTCTTTGAAAACCATGAATCTTAACCTGGTTTATTAAGGCCAGTCTGCACTGCACATGCTCATTACACAGAGTTTCACATGTAATAGATGCTCAGGATTTTTTTTTTCTTTAATGTGCTTACTGACAGTTAAAGAGAAACCTTCCCTTGGGACTTTCCCAGAAGTCCAGTGGTTAAGATTCTGTGCTTCCAATGCATGGGATTCAGGTTTGATCGCTGGTTGGAGAAATAAGATCCCACACACCTGACAAGGTGGTCAAAAAAGAAAAAGAACCCTTCCCCCCTTCCAGGTGAAGAGAGACTGCTGTCACACTGGCTGGTTTGGAGCTGCCAGGGCTCCACAGGTGACAGCTGGGAACTCAGCTGAGTTTCTTCAGTTGTTGCTTCTACATACTGTTGCCAGTGCATCCCCTTCTCATTACCCTACTGGATGTTTGTCTTAATCCCGCCTTTTGCCTACTCTGAATTTTTAAATTCTGTTTTCATGCAACTCATACCAAGAAGAGAAGGAAACTGCAAATGTCTTTTCCAGCTTCTTCTTCCACAGCTGGGGAAGTACTTGGGTTCCAAGCTGATTTCTGTGACATCACCTGGGTACCCTAACTCTAAAGCCAGCTAGAAATGACTGAGCACTTCCAAGTTAGGCGATCTTGTAAGTACTTTGCCTTGGATTATCTCACTTAATCCTTATAAAAACTTCTAAGGAGTTATATGCTAATGTCAGCATTTTCACAGAAGAGGAAATTAAGGCACAGAACATATAGACACAAATAAACATTTGTGTTTATTTTTTTTAGAATGAATCATATGAGGAGTTACTCTATTTGGCAAATAGTCTTTTCACTAGGACTTCAAGGTCATGTACCAATCACTGATTTTCTTTTCCTTCACAGTTGGGGACCGTAGGTTCAGTTGGAATTATGGCTTTAAAGTAGTTTTTCAGGTGTTCACAGGACATAGTTGAAAATAAGTAAAAATTTGGATAAATTTTTATGTATTTTTCTGATTGCCCTCTTGACAGAGTGCAAGTGGGAGAGATGGAAATATTGCAACCACACTTAACAAATGTCTATTAAGGCCAGTTTTGGTACCCAGCCACATGTTAGACACTAGCGATGCCAGGGAAGCACACCCACAGAAGCTGATGCTGTGGAAATTAATTCCTTTCGGATCCTCAGTTCTAGCACAGACCCTTTGAAAAGCCTCCATGAGCTGTAACAGGCAAGCTAGTTTGAAAACATGTAAACTAGTATAGTGTTTCACAATTTTTCCAGATCAAAAAGAGCTATCTGGGGAATTTAAAAAATGTGTGGATTTATTTTTGGCTGTGTCAAGCCTTAGTTGAGGCACGGGGCACACGGTTTCTTCTCTAGTGGTGGAGCATGGGCTCCAGAGTACCGGCTGCATTGTAACAGTGTACAGGCGGCCCCTCAGCATGTGGGATCTTAGTTCCCCCACCACGGATTGAACCCTTATCCCCTGCATTGCAAGGTGAATTCTTAACCACTGGACCACTAGGGAAGTCCCCTATCTGGGAAATTTGTTTAAAATAAAGGGACCTACTTCAGACTTCAGAAATGAGATTCTTCAAGAAAAGAATCGATCATCATTTTTAACAGTTCGCCCAAATTATTTGTAATGAATAGATGGTTGGAAAACACTGGTCTCACATGTAGGGAAAACTGTCAGGATTCCGAGGAATGACGAGATGTTGAAAAAAGAAATAGAGATAAGATGACTGATTTTATCTTAAGTACACCATTAGATTTGTAGAGCGGTTCTGGATTTGCTAAACCTAGAACTAGCTGTGATTCTTCCTTGGGTTTTGTTTGTTTGTTTGTTGAGCATATTTTCACCTTGGGTGTCATCCCTTCACGTCCTCATTCTTGTCTGCCCCTTCAGAGGGCATCAGCTAATTCTTCCTCCCTAAATGTACCTGCTCCTACACACAGTTCAGCCCGAGTTATTCCTTCAGCTCTTGACCTAGTCCTGTTAAGCAGCTTCGGTAAGCTCTGCCAGAATGTCTCTTGGATGACTGATCATATAAGCAATTATAATCTGTTTAGCAATTCTGATCCTAATCCCCTCCTGAGTGTCTGTCTTTCTGGATTATAACCAGTTAATGGTGATGGAGTGTTTTATAAAAGGTCACCACTAACTAGCTGGTCTCGGATGCTTACCCAATTAAAGCTCATACTGTTTCTTAGAGTGACATTTAACAAATATTTAGCATGTCTGTGTTTTCACATTCATCTTTTTATTTATTTATTTATTTGTTTTTGTCCATGAGGCATGTGGGATCGTAGTGCCCTGACCAGGGATCAAACCTAAATTCCCCCAGCCTTGGAAACGCAGAGTCCTAACCACTGGCTGCCAGGGAGGTCCCTCGACATCCATCTTAAATATTTTTTAATTGTCTCTTGCAGCATTATGCCATTAGTGACTCTGCCTCTGGCATTATTAGCATTTAGTTGACCAGCTCCTTCCTCTTCCTGTGCCTGACGGATCACAGAAGGGCCGACATATATTTTTATTTTCTCACTTATAAAATGAGTTCAGTAATATCTGCCTGGCAGAGCTGAGACTGGAAAAGAGATAGGACGATGCCTACTACATAGTAGGTTTCAGTGTCATCACAGATATTATTTTCATTATGACTTACAACATCAGTTTCTTACATACAGTATTTGGTAGGGACAAGTTCAATTAAAGAGTTTGTACTTAGGAGGGAAAAAGTCAGCCAAATATACAATATACAATTTACAAATATACAATTTGAAAAATATTTGATATCTCAGATACTTAAAGTTAATCCGGGGGCTTCCCTGGTGGCTCAGTGGTAAAGAATCCAGCTGCCAATGCAGGAAACATGGGTTTGATCCCCAATCTGGGGAAATTCCACATGCCACAGAGCAACTAAACCTGCATGACACAACTGTTGAGCCTGTGCTCTGAGCCAGAAGCCACAGCTCCTGGAGCCCGCGTGCCTAGAGCCAGGGCTTCGCCACAAGAGGAGCCACTGCAATGAGAAGCTCATACGCCACAACTAGAGAGTGGCCTCTGCTCACCACGTGCAGAGAAGGCTGGCGCAGGCAGTGAGGACCCAGGGCAGGCACAAATAAATTTAAAGAATTAAAGTTAATCCAGTCTACCTAAAACTAATACAGTGTTATATGTCAATACAGTAATGTTTTTAGTTAAAAAGCTGCATTTAAAGTTAACCCAGTTCTTGGAAATGTAAGCTCCTTAAAGAAAGGAGTTCAATATATTTGGAACAGTGCCTAGCACTCTGAACAGTCCCTCACTATTTACTGAAATTGGTGGGTGAGGAACACAGCAAGTATGCAAGCTGGTATTCCTTAGGCCTATTTGTCTCAAATTTCTAAGGGTTTGTTCTTCTGTCTGAGACATTTCACCTTCCAAATTTAGTGACTCAAGACAAGTAAACATTGTAGAAACACTGTGCTATTGTAATGGGACGCTGCTATTGTAATGGGACGCTGCTATTGTAATGGGACACTACGCACCAGTTTTCAGTGCTTCCCAGCATCGATACAGAAGTCATTTAAAGGAAATGCCTTGTATATGTTATTTTAATTGACTTCTGATTTTACCTCCCTATCCCTGACTGTTACTATTTGCATCTTATATTTCTGCTTTCCTTGTTAATGTGAAATTCTACCAGTTCCTCTGTTACAAAGGTGTGGTTCTCATGAGTGTAATTTCTAGGTTGGCAGAACATCTCTGCTGGCACTTTCATTCTTCTGAGCACTGGAAGAATGAATGATTATTGTCTATAAAATCCTCTGAAATCCCCTGGTAGTGCCTTCACACCTGACATTTGATGGTAAAGTTAGAGATTTTTTTCCTCACAAATGTTTTGAAGTCTTCTGGCAGAACTTCCTGTTTCTCTCTTGCACTCTTGCTCTTTAGAGATTTATTTTATTTTTAAATGTTTATTTATTTGGCTACTCTGGGTCTTGGTTGCAGCTCGGGGGATCTTTAGCTGTGGCATATAAACTCTTAGTTGTGGCATGTGGGATCTAGTTCCCTGACCAAGGATTGAACCTGGGCCCCCTGCACTGGGAGTGCAGAGTCTTAGTCACTGGACCACCAAGGAGGTCCCTGGAGATTTTAAAGATTGGCTGGCTATGTGATAGCTTCTACTGACTTTTTATTAAAGAACAATATCTCTGAATTTAGAAAATCCTGGAATTGCCTGGCAGTCCAGTGGTTAGGACTCTGTGCTTCTGCTCTTGGGGGCCCAGGTTCAATCCCTGGTTGGGGAACTAGGATCTCATAAGCCACATATCACGGCGAAAAAAAGAATATTCAACAATTTTATTTTCTCTAGTGCTTTCACCTCCGTCCCACATTCCATCAGACTTAGCTTTCTTTAGCCATGTCAGCTTTTTATCCCTGTTGGTTTTAGCTTAGGGTATTCCCAGCCAAGACGCCTGGCTTCCTGCTCATGATGTGGGCATGCCTTCTCTATGCCGCAGCATTTCCCTCTCTGTTTCCCTGCTGTGCTTCGGCTCCAGAAACAGTCACATATTCTTGTCCATTCTCTGTATATGCACCTGGCTTTTCTTTTTTTGTTCGTATTCCAGTTATAAATGTCTGTGATTTCTTTGGGCCTTCCCCACAGGTGACAGTTCCTTCTTTCTCCGCACCTGGCTCATGACCCCACTTCACATTCCTGAAACTCCAGCTGAATATCGCTATAATATGGCCCATTCCGCAACTCACAGTGTGATTGAGAAGACCTTCCGAACGCTCTGCTCCCGATTCCGCTGCCTGGATGGATCCAAGGGGGCACTGCAGTACTCCCCGGAGAAGTCCAGCCACATCATCCTAGCCTGCTGTGTCCTCCACAACATCTCCCTGGAGCACGGGCTGGATGTGTGGTCCTCTCCAGTGACCGGCCCGGTGGAACAGCCCCCCGAGGAGGAGTATGAGCCCATGGAGTCCTTGGACCTGGAGGCTGATCGCATCCGTCAAGAGCTGATGCTCACTCACTTCAGCTAATGTGGAAGGTGGGGAGGAGGGAGGTTTCCAGGAGCTGTGACAGACTTCCCCTCTCAGTACCTCCTCCACGGTCTCATCGTCTAGCATGACTGAGTGTGTGGACACCTGTCACAAACTGACATATAATCTGTGTGTTTTAGAAGGGTTGGGTCAACACCAGAATATCTTGATTCATTTGCAAATTTATTAACTAAACAGAAACCCCGAAGACCAACAGTTCCCTGCTATGCACTGAACACCAGGTTAGCACCATTCACTCATTGGAAAGTTCCTTGGCTTTAGACATTGATATCATGCTTACAGCATCAATGAGGAAAACAGCATTCAGCCAGACAGAACGCTTTGCTTGTTGCAGTTATCTAGAGATTTCAAAAGAAAGCGATGTTTGCCCTGAATTATTTGGATAGTATTTTAGCTTTTCTAATTTCCTACCTATGTAGACATAATATGAAGCAAGTGTGAAGAGTGATTTTCAGCTGGGGAATGGTCTTCTGACATAAGTAAATGGCTCCTAATCTGAGTTTGCAGTGTGCATTTTTAAGAGGATGTGAGGGGCAGTCTAAAACCTCCATCTTAATCTGTCTGCGGTAATTGAGCTGACTTGGACCTAAGTCCCAGGGAGAACATCTGGACTCCAGTCACCTACTTCCAACCCTGAGTAGGTGCTAAAGGCTAAGTGGGTTTAGGAATTCAATCAGCTTAAAAAAGACAAGTCAAATATAGATAAAACAGAAAGCTTACACTTTTACAGAGGATCTAAAGACTGATAGCTTGACGGACAGAAGAGATTCACCCAGGTTTAGACAGTCTCCATCTAAATGGATTGCATTTCTTGTGGTCAGGATGTTAGAATGTCTGTTCGGCCATTCTGCTTTGAAATTCCTTGTTCAGAAGGAAAGTTTAGGGAATAAAGTATTAAAAAAAGAGAGGTAAAGGGGATATAATTTCTTGATTTGAAATTAAGTTTGAAGTTAGATCTACTTGAATTTTCTTGTGTGCAAAGTGATGGACAGAATTTCTCAGGAAATAAATAATCCCCCACCAAGCTTATTCTAAAATTATACTGATATATAAATAACCCAATTGGAATAAAGAAAGTGTGAATTAGGTTCACACATTGGTGCCTTTGCTGGGACAAAAAAGAGACTTTCCTGAGGTTTGTTTTGTTCCTGGTTTCTCAGCCACTCACCATGTGATCGCTCTGAATTGTCCTCTTGGATCTTTTCCTACCTGCCTCTGGCAGTGTTAATCTGGTGATTTTCAAAGTAAAGAAATGAACAGCTGATGACAGAAGAAATTTGGAAATAAATCGAGGGTGACTCAGCCTCAAGATTAAAAACAATTATGGATTATTATCTGCTGTTTATTTCTACTCCAAATGCTGTTTCCCATCACCATCCTACTCTAAAGAGTGGGTCCATTTGGCAGGAGGTGGAGCTTGACAAGTATAGTGATATTGTTGAACTGGGAGTGGACAAGGAAGAGGAGACGGGAAACTTTAGTTCTATTCATTATGAAATAGAGGTGCCTGGTTATGTTTTTTTTTTCCTTTGTGAAGTTTTAGCTTGTGACCCAGGCTTGCTTTGTCTCCCCCATAAAGCAATATTTTAACTCTGTCTTTCCAAGTTTCCTGAGATGGGTATTTTTCCCTATAAAGTTTTGGTTCCACTATGAATATTGTAAGAGGAAAGGCTTACTGCCACCTGTGCGTGTTAAATGGCAAGGTGGAGTGTAATCTTGAAAAGTGCCTGGCCTTTTAGCCTTCAAAACCTACATTAAAGGAAAATTGGGGTTTTTACAACTTAACTCATCAGTTGGTGACAGGAAGCCTCAGTGGGAAGAACAGTCTAGGGGTGATTTCATTAGCATTTCAAGTCTGTTACTTGCACACCAAAGGTGCTTTCTTTGTGCTAAACAGACCAACGGAGAAGGCGGTTGCAGCCACTCCAGTGCTCGCCTGGAGAATCCCATGGGCGGAGGAGCCTGTGGGCCGCAATCCATGGGGTCTCGAAGAGTCAGACACGACCGAGCGACTTCACTTTCACTTTTCACTTTCATGCACTGGAGAAGGAAATGGCAACCCACTCCAGTGTTCTTGCCTGGAGAATCCCAGGGACAGGAGCCTCGTGGGCTGTAGTCTATGGGGTCGCACAGAGTTGGACACGACTGAAGTGACTTAGCAAACAGACTAAACATTGGCTGGCAGCGAAATGCCAGGAGCATTTCATTCCCTAATAATTCCACCGAGTAACTGTTCAAGTCTATTCCTTTAATCTCCTTTGGATCTGGATTTCAATAGGCCAGGGCTTTTTTCAGTCCATAGTTTATACTTTACCCAAAATGATCTCAGGGAGGGATCAGGATCTGTATTTCCACATTATCAAGGGTTTGCTCATAGGAGCCTTTATAAGTGCCTGAGAAGTCTTCTCTTGAGGGCCTCATTGTGGATATATAGTATCTCTGTGGTATAGCTTTGGGAAAGAGTCAAGGATTTTGCCCTTATGTAAGCTTCATCTTCCCATAGATGATTCCATCTGGTCAGCCTGAGAGTCTTCCAGATTTGCCCTTAGCTGTTCCCAAACAGCAGAAGTCTCAGGTTATACTAAAGAAAAACTACATACTGGGTCACCATTGGTTTACCACTTCCAAATGATACAAATGAGGGAACATAAACATATTCTTAGTTTAAAATGAACTGAGCAGAGATGGAGCTCCTTCCTGGACTATAAAGGATCTATAGCAAGTTCATCTAATTTAGGAACAAAGAAACAAGTCACAATCTTAGTAGGATCAGATATGAAACAGTATAAGAGATGAGGAGGAGTAGAGTGGAGGCCAGACAGAGAACAGACATACTATGATTATATCCCTACCTGAAATAATAAACTGAAAACTCAAGAGCTAAGCTTAACTGCTGATTTCCCTAGCAAATGGAGGGGAAGTTAAGAGGAAGTCAAGAGAATAAAGCAGGGGTTTTAACCACTGTGCATGCACATATCCTTGGGGCTCTTTTGCACCCTAGATCCCACCTAGATTTTACAAAATTGTGAGTATAAGAGAACATGGACTCAGCATTAAGTAAGACTGGCAGTGCAGAAAGGAAGAGAAAATATGAGTTGAAGGCTGGGGTCACTCCAGGTATCTAACATAAAATTCACAGACTTTTTTTTTTCTTCTAATGTGGCCACCGTCTAAGATCCCACTTCGTGATAAACAAATAGGAGGTATGAGATCCCCTGAAAAGTAAACTAGACCTTGAAATCATAGGATGGTAAATTTCAAAGTCCTTTGGAAAGGAATCTCCAG
The DNA here is from genome assembly GCA_006408675.1 of Madoqua kirkii. Taxonomy (NCBI): domain Eukaryota; kingdom Metazoa; phylum Chordata; class Mammalia; order Artiodactyla; family Bovidae; genus Madoqua; species Madoqua kirkii. The sequence goes on from SJYC01104709.1 coordinate 35,443, forward strand.
GTTTGCCCAGCAAAACATTCAGTTTCATACTGTTGAGACTATCTAGCCTTTATGTATACAGCTGTCTTTATAGAAGGACTGAGCTTGGTGCCATTCTAGAGTCTTAAAATGTGCATATGTTTCAATCCATTGACTAATGCCACTACTAGAAACTGATCCTATATAAATAATCCCAGAGAAGGAAAAGCCTGCTGCTGTTTTGTGAACGGTTAGTTGCTGTTCAGGGAACTCACCTGTTCCCTGGCAGCTCCTCCATCGCCACGCTGCTTCTACCTTTGCTGACCAGCTTGCAGTGTGTACATTATCCCAAGGTGCCGAGCCAGAGGACAAAAGAACAAAATAGGATTACAACAGCGGAGCCTCTGACTGGCTCATCGTTTTGACCCAGGAATCTATCCTGTGTCTCCTATTTGGCAGGTGGATTCTTTACCACGAGCCACCTGGGAAGCCCCCTTTTCCTGGGCTTCCTAATAAGATGGCTCGTGGAGCTGCTACAGAGTTATCTCACCCTGGCTTCCGACTTGATTCCTACCACCCAGTGTGTTAAATTTCTCAGAGCCCAGAGCAGCATAAGGAACAGTCTCCTCCCCTTCTCTCCTGTCCCTTCCCTTCACCCCTTATCACAAGCAATTCCCCCAGGTCAGTTAAGTCTCAGTCCTCATTCCTGGTTTAGTCTTTCCCAATTTTTCCACACGGTTGACAGCGGCTTTGTTTATTCTTAGGGTGGCCAACTCTCCTGGTTTGCCCTCTGTTGTCTGGATTTTAGCACTGAAACTGTTGTGTCCTGGGAAACTCTTTAGTCCTTAGCAAACTAGGACAGTTGGTCACCCTACTTCAGGGGAAGCCTCCTCTTACTGTCAAGGGGGTGACTCCTCCAGAAGACTCCTACCAGGATACAATAATGAACAATCAACATAAAAATGAGTCGTTGAGTTTTTTAACACCAAGTTGAAGGTGTCTGTGTTATGTAACCCAGGATGATCTGGCTGCTTTTTTCAGGTCTCCCTCCAGCGTGAGAAGATTTCTGTAGGTTTGAGGGTTTCAGCCCCGGCTCCTTTGTTATCTTCTCTTCTGCCCCAATAGACTTGATAAGAATAAGTAATGGTTTATTGTCACACTTGAAGCAGTTTCTCTAACGAAATTTTTTCTGTAAAGATGCAGCTCTGCCTGCAGAATACAAACCGTTTTCCCTGGTTTCACAGAGCAGTCTAACCTCAGCTTCTCAAACATCTGCATTTTCAGATGTGGATTTTAGATTTATATTTGCATAGCCTTCAAGTGTTTTTCCCAAAATAAAAGTCTCCAGATTCAAAAACCCAAAAGCTTCCTATCGCCTTGAAATTTGTTTAGTTTTCCTCATTAGAATCAAGGTTTCAAAGTAAAGTCATTGCATAGGTCAAGTTTGAGTGTGGGCTGTAGCTTTAGATACTTAAGCCACACAAGCCTCTCAAAGAAAGAAGCTTCTCTAAGGCCTGTATTCTAGGAGTAGAAGCCCAGCCCTGAGATAACAGCAAAATGAGGTTAGTTTGCCTGCTGCTCAACTTGCTCCAGGAACTTGGCAGAGACTGCTTATTGTTGTTTAGTTCTAAGTCGAGTCCAACTCTTTTGCGACTCTAGGGACTGTAACCCACCAGAGTCCTCCGTCCATAGGATTTTCCAGGCAAGAATACTGGAGTGGGTTGTCATTTTCCTCTCCAGGGTACTCTTGCCCCTGACTTTTCATGGGTACATGGCTTCCCAGGGTAAAGACAAATTCCTAGTTAGGTGTGGCTATGTGACTCTATTTTGGCCAGTGGAATGTAAGTGGAAATGTTCTGTGCTATTTTCAAGATGTGTCCTTATGGCTAGGAGACATGCCTTTCCTCTTTGAGCTTCCTGCTGCTTGGAATGTAGACACGATAACTAGAACTTGAGCAGCTGTCTTGGACCTAAGATGAAAACCACTTATTGAAGATGTCACAGCAACAAGAAAGAAGCCTGGTCCCTGATGCTGAGCGGCCGCACCTTACTGTAGGCTGTGCATCTCTGGATTTCTTTTACATGACAGAGAAATAAACCTCTGCCTTATTTCTTTGCTCTTTTTGTTTATGTGTAGTAGGTCCCAATCATAAATAATAAGATTATAGCTGCCTCTTTGGTGGAGATGCAATTACAGGGAAAATGTTTGGAAGTAACATACATATTCAAAATGGGGAGCATGGTCAGTAAATCTTCTCAACAGAATATTGTGCAGTCGTTTAAAGTAACAACTATTAAAGGCTTTAATAGGGAAATGATACAATGCAAAACAATAATGCTATTGTATCTCTGCTTAAATTAAACAAAAATTATGTAGAGGAATTCCCTGGCCCTCTAGTGGTTAGGACTCCGCACTTTCACCACCATGGCTTGGGTTCAATCCCAGATTGAGGAACTAAAATCCCTCAAGCCACATGGTGAGATCGAAAGAATAAATAGAAAAAATTATTATAGGATATATCCAAGGAGTTCATGGGAATATGAATAAATTAAAACTTTTTGTTTTGGAAGATAATCACATTCTTTTGTTTTCAGTTCAGTCGCTCAGTCGTGTCCGACTCTTTGCGACCCCATGAATTGCAACATGCCAGGCCTCCCTGTCCATCACCAACTCCCGGAGTTCACTCAGACTCACGTCGATCGAGTCAGTGATGTCATCCAGCCATCTCATCCTCTGTCGTTCCCTTCTCCTCCTGCCCCCAATCCCTCCCAGCATCAGAGTCTTTTCCAATGAGTCAACTCTTCGCATGAGGTGCCCAAAGTACTAGAGTTTCAGCTTTAGCATCATTCCTTCCAAAGAAATCCCAGGGCTGATCTTCAGAATGGACTGGTTGGACTTCCTTGCAGTCCAAGGGACTTTCAAGAGTCTTCTCCAACACCACAGTTCAAAAGCATCAATTCTTCAGCACTCAGCCTTCTTCACAGTCCAACTCTCACATCCATAGATGACCAGTGGAAAAACCATAGCCTTGACTAGACGGACCTTAGTCAGCAAAGTAATGTCTCTGCTTTTGAATATGCTATCTAGGTTGATCATAATTTTTCTTCCAAGGAGTAAAGCATCTTTTAATTTCATGGCTGCAATCACCATCTGCAGTGATTTTGGAGCCCCTCCAAAAATAAAGTGTGACACTGTTTCCACTGTTTCCCCATTTATTTCCCATGAAGTGATGGGACTGGATGCCATGATCTTTGTTTTCTGAATGTTGAGCTTTAAGCCAACTTTTTCACTCTCCTCTTTCACTTTCATCAAGTGGCTTTTGAGTTCCTCTTCACTTTCTGCCATAAGGGTGATGTCATCTGCATATCTGAGGTGATTGATATTTCTCCCGGCAATCTTGATTCCAGCTTGTGGGTAAGATAAATTATTGCTCACAGTTGGTAATCCATACTGTGGTGATCTATATGATTTATTAAATTATGCTTGGGATGAACATATTACCATATTTGTGCTGACCACGTTAGTCTGTCTACTAAGAGTTCAAAAAAAGGCCATAGTTGTGACGATAACACTTTGTTGAGTTCAGAACCCAAACAGACTATTGGTTATTACGTATTATTAAGAAGCCCGCCTGTGGTTTTAGGCCTTTGGAATAAAATAAAAGCAGTAGGTGTATTATATTTCCTGCCGTAAGATCAGACTGCACAACCCTGAACGTTCCCAGCTTTTCTCTGCTGTGCTTATGGGAGCTAACTGGAGCTTGAATAGATTATTTGTTCCTCAGCCTGGATTCTCTCTGTGCCTCTGCTGGCTCAGGTGGGATACTGTTGAGAGTCCATAAGGTAGTCGCTAAATTACAGTTAAGTAACAAAGTGTTATTATACTATGACTTGCTCTTCAACATTCTCAAGAGAAATTCCGGTTCTCCAAACGAGTTAGACAGCCCGCACCCGACTCAGAAAATGGCAGAAGCCCAGTCTCCTCTGACTCCACGGCTTATGATCTGGGTTCGTTTATTTATGCCTTGGACAGGAGCCGGACCGGGAGTTGGAGCGAAGCTGCTGCTCGACGCTCGACTGCGGTTCCCTGAACGATTGCTTGGGCGCTCCTCCTTTGAGGTCTGGGGCGTTCGTCTATTCGGTGATCTCCTGCGCCGTCTTCTCGCTTGATGTCTCCCGAGCGGCAGCGGCAGCGGCGGCGGAGGCGACGGCGCCGGGTCGAAGGCTGTTTGGTCCGAAAGGCCCCCGCGCTCAGGCTGCTTTCTCCCGCCGGTCGGCGGAGCGGACCCCTCGCTTCCTTCTTGCCTCTCCTCCTAGTGCGCGGCTCAGTCCACCCGTTGGGCTGCAAACCGAGCCCCCGCCCGCCTCGCAGGTAGGCCCGGGAGGAGCCTGGGAGGCCCCGGCCCGGC